>OMLC01037824.1:0-14700 GCA_900302585.1 Regalecus glesne
TATATCAGAACTATATTGCTTTGGTATCGATCAGCTCTCGGACAAGATTGTGATGAGGAGCGCAGAAGGCAGAGAGATTAATTCCCACTTTGGCTGCTCTTGATATTCTGAACTAGCCGAGCGGTGAAGGAGAAAATTCTTTCCTTTCTCTGCCTATGTCTCCTTTAATCCATCAGTGGCTCGCTGGTCACAACTGTACCGAGACGGGCTGTGTGTTTTCCAGGGACTGTGAACAGCACTGTGGTACATCGAAGCCAGACACCAGTGTGAGTACCCGGGTAGGCTGCCAGGCTGTTTAAAAGTGGATCTGACTCCAAAATAAATCCTCTAGTTCAGGATTTAAACTTCTGAACCAGAAGCAAAGCCACACAATGGTGATGGAGGTCGTGATACTGTGTGTCTGAATGAAACTCGAGCTCCTCACCAATGAATGAACGTGACTCCTTCATGCAAATCTGAAGAGAAAAGATTTCTCTGCATGGTTCTACCGCCTGCAGAGGAAAACACTAACAGACCCCTGTGCTTCAAATGACTGTATTTAGCACTGCAATCAGAGACGCAGCAATGAATGCCATGCACTCCAAATGTAATGCAAATAATTCTTAAGATCAAACAGCTCTCGATATGTTGGGTCTCATGTTTGAAAATGCAATCATTCACTAAATAGCGTGCCTTCCTAACTGAACAGCATGACATATGAAATGGCTCTACACTGCTCAAGTCCACAACCAGAGCAACAAATGAAAACCCGGTGTGACACTTAAGAATTCACTACATCATTTGTACAAGACGGAACACAAATGGACAGAAGTTGCAGTTGTTGTTAGCGCCATAGCTCAGGAGACAGGGCAGTCATCTATTAACTGGGAGGTTCATGGTTTGATCCCTGGCCCCTGCAGAAAGCTTGTTGAAGTGTCCTTGAGCAAGACACTGAACTCTTAACTGCTCAAGCCCTGAGATTGAATGGTGACCCAACAAGGGGGTTTCCCTCCCTGACTCTGCGACCCAACTTTGGATAAGCAGTTGACGATGGATGGATGGATAGAGGAACAAACATGAATAGATGTGCACACATGTACCCATATAGGTTTGTGCATCCACACACCCCCAATGATAGGCTATGTTTATGGCGGTGCACTCGCACCCACCACACATAAACACAAACACACACACTAGATTTGAGATCGATGGGGAGAATCAATGGCTGGTGTTGGGGAAGAGGGATGAGCAGAATGCTGTGGAGGAGGGGAGATATATTTAGCAAAGTAAAATACCCATTAGAGCAAAGCATAGTAGAGTGAGGGAGAGAGAGAGAGAGAGGCAAAGAGCTGATAAAGAGTAAAAGAGATATAGATATTGAGAGAGGGGGAAAGACAGAAAAGAATAAGTGACTCATTGGTTAATTGATTGACTACCTGGTCCCCATCTCTCTCATATCACCAAGCCAACAGGATGCACAGCATCCTCCTGCTCTCCAACATGCTTCCTGAATGCTGGCAGTCCCATCCCCCTACTTGCATCTCCGTTCTCCTCTAGCTCAAGCCTTTTCTCCTGCCTGCATTAAGATTCCGAGCACGGCCATCAACATTTCCTCCTCTCCACCTGTAGATGCGGTTTCTCTTTTGTGTCGGGCGCTACCGTGCAGCTTGTTGTTCCACTTGGCTTTAGCAGGTGATGCCCAGCCCAGCGTTGCTATTGACTCAAGGTAGGAAGAGAATGAAGGGCGAATCTGCAGACTTTTATTCTGCAATGGGCTGAAGAGAAATTAATTAGTATTCAAAATGTTAAGGTGTCCCGTTCAGTTGTTCAGAATGTCCTCTTCAAAAGTGAGGAGAATGGCTTTGTAAACCATCAGAGTCAACTGCGGTATCAGACCGGAGGCCGAGGGGAGGTAGAACCATTCTTTATTCTAACAGCTGCTATTATTCCATGTCCTTCAGATGTAACACAGAGCATAAAAACAGATGGACCAACACAATGTTATGAAAAGAGAGGGAGGCGCTGACAGAGAAACGTGCACATGATCATGATTGAGTTTGCATGTTAATGTGCGCAACACGAGCATACGCATACATGATGTGTGAGCAATGAGATGAAGTGTTGCTATTCCTGCACACACAATCACACATGCACATATGCATGTACAGATACAAACACACAGGCCTGTTAGAGAAGCCGATGGGGGCGTGTCAGAGAGTGCCAGTGAGAGTGATGGATTAAGGTATGTCTTAGGGTGGGATGGCACAGAGAGAGAGAGGGTGTCTCAGACTGGTGACGCCCCCTCACCTGCTACCACCACCCGACAAAACCCACCGATCAGGGGAGGAGATTGATGATGACATTGATCTGACATGAAGATGTGGGGCAGTGAACAGTACGCATAGAGCTAAATATGAAGAAGAAAGCATCAGGTTTAAGAAACAGCCATGATCACACGCAGTAGAGTCTATATGACACCTCAACAACAGATAGTTGAGTAAAAACAACAATATGAATCTGTGATTCTCAGCCTCTAACCATTCTTGAGAAAGTGGACGGTTTATAAATTGCATCTCACCAATAACATTGTGACTTGGGATCTTGGTTCACCTTTGTTTTGCTAAAAGGCAGAGCTTGTTAATTAAAGCTACCAGAAAGGTCTCTGTTGCCTCCTCCTGGTAAAAATTGACACTGCTGCGTCCACAATTGGCGCATAACTGTACTTAATAAAGAGTTTAAATTCTACAAGTTTCAAGATCATGTAACACGTGGAAAAATTACAAACAGTGGAGCAGGCCTATTCCTATTCATGGGTGGTCTCAAAATCTTAAATAGGAAGGGCGATTGAAATCACAAGTATACATGTAAAAAGGGTAACACAGATAGTGTATGTAGTTGAATATGAAAGTGAATAGGATATATATATATATATATATATATAAGATATGGAGAAAATATAGAGATCCTTTTCATCTTAAATGTCCTTGCTCATAACACCGTGTGTACATTATGCTATGAGATGTATTGTTATTAGAACAAAGTATAAGCATTAATGCCATGATTGAACAAACTTGTTCTGATAGACTATGATGACCATTCAATATCAAATGTCTATGACTCAACACGATCACATCCATTGCCGATGTCCGTGACTATAGATATCAGTGTGCCACTGTCCTCTGGTGGACACTGTGAGGTATTGCAGAAACTAATCCTGCTTTCCTCCAACTGAATCTGCATTAATGAATGAGGTGAATGAGCCATGGAGATGTCCTAAAACCTGATTGAGGCAGTGTAGAGTGTTTTATAGACCGAAGCTCAAGTAAACTACAATCGGGGCTTTTTGAAAACACTGAGGATTGGCAAATAAAGCTGATAAAACTGCCTGTGAGTTGTTTCTAAATGGAGAAATGGTAGAAACTCATAAACTGCATGATTAATATTCAATGAACACGTGAAATTTTCCGTTAGGACAGTCTAAGAATTTAATTTTCACGTATTTCAAGACAGACTCGAACAGTTCCTTACAAAGTGGGGGAATCTGTTCAGCAGATAATGCGCAAGCACCGATGTTGCAGACTGTATGCCCAAGTCAATATGCTGGCACGCAAATGCCACATGTGTACAGATGACCTAAGAATGGTTCTCTTTAGGGCCTACTGTCCTTTTCTCCTTACAGCCCATTTGTGGTGCAGTTATAGTGAAGCAGAGATGAAAACGCTACAGGCAGCATATAATGAGCATTCAGAATCGTGTTCAAACTTCCAAGATGAACAAGTGCAGGTCATATGTTTGTGACTAGTGATTTTCCCACTTTTCATGCTGTGTTGAATAATTTATGTAAATATTTATGATTAAGTGATTTTTAAAATGTGATGGCTTTGACAAGTGACACAAGGTGCTCCTCTTGCTTCTGAAAAAAACTAGAACAAATGTGGGTTTAGGTTTTAATCATTGTAGACCTGTAAGCTGCTGTTGTAGCTATATAATTGTGTTGTCCTATGCTGTGTTTGTGTTGTTTTTTTGTGTATCTATCTGCCTGAATAATGAGATTTGATTGACTGATTGTTGCTTGTATGGGGCTGCAATATGTCCACATAACCACAGGAGGGAGCCACAACTCCAGCCGTAAGGGCAAGGACGAGTAATCCAGTTTTATGCCTGTCACCCAATTTATTCTTGTCACTATTTCATCTCCTTATCTCAATGAAGCAAAGAAAATACAGCAGAAGAAAAAAGATCACAAAAAACAAAAATCCCTGGAATCCTATCTTGCAGACTCGATGCAGTGCTTTGGATCATAATGTACTGCCTCAAGAAGATGCATCATATTGATATTATAGTGATACATATAGTTAGCTAAATAGAAAGTTGAAATAATAAAAAAAAGAATTTTATAAAATATTTTCAAATGATAGACATTTAAAAAGTGCTCTGATTTCTCTACTTATCAATTATGTCCAAAGAGAAGATAAATAGGCATCACTTGTATCTAAAAAAATAGCCAATGCCACCAACTAACCCCCATCATCCACCAGAGTTCATTTAATGTTCCTTCATTTGCCATCCATACATCCATCAACCACTTATCCGAAGTCAGACTGCCAGTGATACTGGAACCTATCCTCAGTGAAAGATGACCTAACATCCTGGATAGGTCTCTATTCAATCTCAGGGATAGAGCAGTTCAGGGTTCATTGTCTTGCTCAAGGACACTTCGCCACCCTACCTCCTGAACCATCCCAACCCTGACGATTACTGATCTAATAGAGAGTAATTTTGCACAATGTGAGATCTTAGAGAATGTTTTTTTTTTATCAACCCTCTCACAGAGTCATGGTGAACAAAGATGTACATCACGACAACATCTGAAACACTGATTTTTTTCAGGTCCTTCCCCACTAATCAAATAACTAGTTATGTGGGTCGAACCCGTGGCCTTATTAGAAATCCCTGAGGTTCACTTTAGGCCGTCTGCAGGATGCACAAGCCCTCTCATCCCTTGACACTGCCATGGCTCAGGGCCTTTGATGAACTGCTGTCAGTGGTGCCCTTTGCCCTTGACATTCGCTTTCATGTGACATGACTTCTTTATTTTTTTTGACTGACAGCTCTTTTAAATGCAAAAGGTATGAGAGGAACTGACAGACAGAGATGGGTGGAAGACAGTGGGATACCAAAGAAGGTATAGTTTGAGTTGAAGAACCATCTTCTCCACTCCTATCCCCCTAGCCTCCCTCCTCCTCCTGCTCACTTGGTAGAGAGTCAGCTGTTGGTGGTGTAAACGCTATGACACGCATGAGAGGGACATGGTTACCTCCTTCGAATTCAGTATCTCTTGTCTTTTACTCAATCTGTGTGGCTGCCACTCCCTGGGTATGTCCACAAACACTGGCTAAAACTCGATAAAAGATGAGGATGGAAAAAATGAACAGTTCACTGAGATACATGTTTTTCCATCTGGCATTTCACTCTGATTGGACCGCTTTCAAAGCTGTCAGACCTACAGAAACTCATTCATTCTCTGCACCTTCTTACCTCCCAGCATGCACTGGGCAGAAAGCGGGAACACACCCAAGACAGGGCACCAGTCCCCCCACCACCACACAAGCACACATTAGGGTAACTTTTAGGGACATTACAAAGTTTTGATATGTCAAGATCAGTCCCCAAGTTGTGGGGGTGGACACAGACTTCCATGGAGTCCGGGGGATTAAGGCCGGGTGCCCTTTCTGACACCCCTTGATGGGTTCAAACCTGCAACATCTGGCTCATCAGTTCCAAAGTGTTCACTCTACCACTGAGCTACCGTGGCACCCTATGGATAAGATCGGATAAGATTTTCCTTTATTAGTCCCACAAAGGAAATACCCTAAACTGATCATTTTCAAAAGCGCCACAAACTAATTTACATTCAAGTCAGCTGTGTTTGAATGACATCATCCATGGGATCATCTATTTCAGAACAAAACCTCTCCACCCCCCATTTCCCCCCTTTGTTCAGGAATCCACAATTTAGTCCGAATGCCCCTTCAAGATGACATCATACTGCAGTGACTCATTGCCCAGATGAGTTCACCTCAAGCTTCTTGCAGGTTGTAAGGCTCCTCGCTCGGTCCGTGTGAAGGTGGGCACAGCTGCCGAATAAGGTCAGGTGTTAATATCAGCTGATGACATCAGCCCTGCTAGCACTGGAGACGGATCACATCTGAAGTAGCTTGGAATAGACCACCAGTCTCCTTCCATAGAGATTGGCGTTAGCCACAAGTGTTCTTCAGTCAAGCAATGTGCATACGTCAGTCTCACCATGGGGTACATGTGCTTATCACTATGTATAAAGTTGGCACTTCCTGTAGTGAAGTTCATATTATTCTAGGTAAATTGGGCGGATAATGTCATAATGCAATACATATTATCTTTCTCCACAACTGGAGAAAGATAATAGAGAACCAATATGACTTAATATTTCTAGAGGAGTCTGGAGAGTATATGCATCCTGGTCACACTTTTCTAGTCCATTGACCACTCACTTTACAACGTATCTCATATTTACTGGATGGTGTGTGGGTATATTTATGTGTTTTTGTATCTTTTTGCATGCAAACATCATTGAGTGTGTTTATTGACGTTCAATGTAGCTATTACCCTTCACCGTGCTCTTCCTTTGTTTTAAGGCTTTTAGATCCTTTAGTCATTTTACAGCTGTTATTCTACCCACATCAGAAAGGGCAGCTGGCCTTAGGACCCAAAAGCCCCATCTAAGTCCATGTCCAGCCTCACAATACGGGGAGTAATCATGACATGTAAAAATAGGGCTCTAATTCTAGTCTCATAGCTGTATATAAAGTCATCCCTGAATGCTAGCCTAACTCTAACTCTGATAAATCATGAGCTCAGACCAGGTCCCCTATCTGGATTCTGTAAGCAAGACTTGCTGTTGCTCTTTAACCAGAAGTTGCTGATCTGTGAGAGTAATGTAATAGACACAACTAGATTAACCGATTGATTCTGGCGAGCCATGATCAAACTCAATTCAACATCCACCAAACACCACAGAGACAAAAATGCCCTTTTAGTGAAGTTGCTGGACAATTAATATGCGTACGCACAAGTTGTGCAAATCACACAAAGACTTATGTTTGTATGGATCACAAGTGAGCATCAGCAAAGAACAACACCAGGGAAAGAATCGAGCACTTTAAATTACTCTAATGAGTGTGCTTAACTACATGTGGGGTATGTGCATGCATATTAAAAGGGATGGTTGTGTGTTCTTGAAAATAGTCCACCACATTGCCTCAGATTGTGTCAAGCTCTTGCATCAGTTCCACTGACATCACTAGCATGCTGATATTAACTTTAGCATAAACGCCAAATACATTTTCAACATCACAAAGCCGACACCACAGTGTAGAAATGAATCCGTTAATTGCTCCATTGGGGATTTATCTTGCACAAAGAGCATGAAGCCCATAGGAAAACTGTCGGTGATACTTAAGCTGTTTAGGCTCTATTCGGGTTTTTCAATGGAATTCGTAAAACAAAGCTATCAAAACGCTTGTGCAAACCTCTGCTCAGCTATCTTTATGATCAAAATAAGCATCGTTGTTATAGATATGTGGATACAGTGATCTGAATATGTAATTCTAAAGATGAAAATTTATTTATACTCCACCATGGGTCTACAGCCCGACTTCGGATAAATGGTCGACAAACAACGAAATTTGTTCTCTGCATTTAACCCATCCTATTGTATAGGAGCAGGCAAGGCAAGCAGTTCATGGCTCATTGTCTTGTTCAAGGAAACTTCCACACACCTTCTGGTGGGACCAAGAATCAAACCACCAATCTTCTGTTACTGAATGACCACCTTACCTCCTGAGCTATGCCGCCCCCAGTCGAAATACAGAAAACAACCAAAGTGAACAGATCCTCAGAATGACTTTTGAGCACAAGTGTGGATGCATGTCCGATGCAATTCCCAATTATCACAAATTAATAATTTGCCTCAGTGAACTTTATATTATCACAACATCCTGTCCCTAGACGCTCACATCGGATAAGGAACAACTCCCTTTAAAAAAAAGCACTCATTGGGTGAAAGGTGGAGAAACACCCTGGACAGATCGCCAGTCAATCCCAGGTTAGGCATGGGGATTTAGGCTAGATGCCCCTCCTGATGCCCTGTGGTGGGTTCAAACCCATAGCCTCTGGTACACTACTTCATGAAGTGCACACTACCACTGAGCTACAACAGCTGCAGTGTATGTGGGTGTGTGTGTGTGTGTGTGTGTGGTCACTATGCACTCCTGGCTCCTTATCTCCTTATCACCATCCCCTTATGAACTGTACTGGGATAAATGCAAAGCACACACACAGAAACAACAAACCGCATGGGTCCCATTTCAGCTCAGCAGGTACCAGCTAACACTCGAGCAGACAGAAGGTCACTCCACAATCTCTCTGTTCACTTCTTGCTGTGGTGGCCAATAAAGTTGATTAGCACAAGCATCAACGACAACTGAGCCTGCAGACCACTGGTGTGAGTTTGACCACCACAATATATTTTTTTAAACCCTCCCCACTCTCTCTCTCTCTCTCTCTCCCCCTCAATCGTTCACCTGCAAAATGGGCATCCAGTATTCCCCCTCACACCTCAGCTCCCTGCCCTGTCTGTTTCCATGGCGACTTACCCTTAACTCTGTCCCCCCCTCCATCTCGGTTGCTCTCAGCCTGGGAGATCAGCCTAATAAATAGCTTTATGCTAATGGGATGGCGAATGGTGAGGTGGAGCTGCCAATCTTAATACACTTATTAAGGTGGCTGAAAATGTCAGTGTGCCCTGTTGCCCCATGGTCACGTTGTATCACATTTTATTTACACTCTATCTGGATGCCACTTCATCTCTGCCTTCTTTCTTTTCTCCTCCTGATGTGTTTTATCTTTGTTTCTCACTTCTCCATCACCGTCCCTGTTGCCCTCTCCTCTCTAGATTTGGCGTTCCCCTCAGCCCCTCGCTTTCTTCTGTGCTGCGTCTGCCTGGCGGTCTATCTCTTAATCAGTGGTTTGCATGATGCACACCATCTCCTCTCTCTGCTGCTATATGCCAGGTACTTTTAAAAATGCATCTCTTGTTCTCTGGTTCAAAGGTAATGTGGCTGTTCAAATTACAGCATCCTATAGATTGTGGTTTGGAGAGTGATTGGATACAGGGTGGTGAAGATGAAGTTGTGTTATCGAGTGTCCTCCATCTATCTACTAGATTTCTCTGCACATCCATCCTCTATTCATATATTACATCTGTTGCACAGGGTGTATGTCAGGGCAGCACCACTCAGGAGGTTGAGCAGTCTTCTAATAATCAGAGGACTGGTGGTTCAATTGCCAGCCCCTGCAGAAAACATGCCGAACTGTCCTTGAGCAAGACACTTAACCCTTAACTGCTCCCCAGGTGCTGCAGCTGCTAACTGCTCCTATACAATGGATGGGTTAAATGCAGAGCTTTCATTGTATGTACAATGAAAAATAAATTAAGTTTCCATCTATCCATTGTGCATTCTCAAAGATGGTTAAAGAAGTCATACTGGAGCCTATCTCAGAGTTCATTGGGTGAAAGGTGGGGAACCACCCTGGACAGGTCACCATTCCATCTCAGCAGTTGAGCACTTAGGGGTTGAGTGTCTTGCTCAAGGACACCTCGACATACTTTCTGCAAGGACCAGAGATTGAATGATTAATTTCCGATTTCTAGATGACCACCCTACCTCCAGAGCTATGTCAACCCTAATTAGAGTTTCATCTTATAATTTCCAACCCCTACCTAGAACATCCAACCCAACATCAATGTGTGAAAAAGTGAATCTGACCATCCAATTTTCCTTCATTTGATCTGCAACTTTCCTCTGGTATCCGTTACATGCTCTTTCTCCACCGTTTCTAGCTCTGTAGGTTTCTTTTGTTTCCATGCATGTCATGCGTTGCACCCCCCAACCCCCACAGCTTTTATTCTCTCTTTCTCTCAGAGTTATCTCATCCTGAGATGTCAGTGATTCCCATGCAGGGTATAGATGAAGAATTAGAAACACATCTCTCTGTAAGAACAAAGTGTTCCCTCCTAAATCCTCTCACCAACTCTTTAAGACTGTCATTCCGACTTTGTCAGAAAGGTGTAGCACCCCCACCACCACACACACACACACACGCACACGAATGCACACATCAAACACGATGTATTAAATTTGACTGCTCCTGAACTTTGTAGAAACATTACTCAGTATGAAGTGAAGAAATCATGCTCTTGGCTGCCCTAGGCATGCTCAGTGGAAGGTAATCATGCATAAATGAAATCAAATCTGATATAGCCTACATATAGCTCAGGAGGTAGGGCGGTCATCTAGTGATCGGAGTTTAGTGATTTGATCCATGGCCCCCCTGGAAAGCATGTCAATGTCCTTGAGCAAGATACCGAACCTCTAACTGCACCTATACAATATGATGGGTTAAATGAAGAGAACAGATTTTGTTGTATGTATGTATGTATGTACAAGAACAAATAAGTGCACAAAATGAAAGATTTCATCTTACATGAATAAATAATCATTTTCCCCTGTTTCCTTATGCTTATTATCTTCATCTATCATCTTCAACTGCTTATCCAAGGTCAGGTCATGATTATAATTTTTCTGCAAATGTCTGCAGTGCATGCTAGTATGAATATATATTTATATATATATAATGCTAGTTAACATTTAGCTTCAGTTAAGTCCCTCATCCTTGGCATGGGTAGTTATCCCACCCAGGTGAGGAGAGAAAGGGAGGGCAGACAGCAGAGAGTAAAAAGCGGAAGACTGATTTAATTTATTCTCTAGAAGTCAATTCACCTACTCTGTTTGCGTTTTCCTTGAGTTTGTGTATGGGTTTGTCGTTTGGTGTTAAGTGTGAAGCTTTAGAGCATTGTTTAGTTAGTGTTTACCAAAGAGAGGTCTGTCTTACATGTCACAGTTAGTCCCCGCTTTGTGGGGGTGGACACGAACTTAGATGGAGCTTGGGAGATTAAGGCTGTATGCTATTCCTGACAGCCCACGGTAGGTTTGAACCTGCAACATCTGGCACATCCCTTCCTGAAGTGTGTGCTCTTCCACTGAGCTACCATGGCCCCTTTAGTGTTTACATGAGTAATGTGTGGTCAATTCAACGAGCAGTTATAGTAGACATTCTCTTCAACTACATACAGTCTCTCTCTCTTACTCTTACTCACTCACTCTCTCTCTCACACACACACACACACACACAAAAGAGTATTCATGTGTAAATATCGCCGTCCTTTCTCAGTCTCAGGGGCTTATGAATCAATATTGGCACGTGGCCTGACAGACTCACTAGACCATAGATTGATCACACATCACATCATAATGAACAAATCATGTCATGGATGAATTATTACTCCAGAGGATATACTGAATGTCATTTTCATATTCGTCCTGGTATGGCCACAGTGCACAGAGGGATTCTGGGATATTTGCATGGTAACAGTAAACCAATTTTTCATCCTGTTTTAAAAAAAAAAATCAAGTGAGCCCCACTGAGATCAGGGACCTTGCTAAAAATTACCAGTACATTTACATCTTAGTTACAGATTTTGTTTTAAATATATACATATACAAAATGATCTTGCAGCACAGGCATGTATAGCTCAGGAGGTGGGATGGTTGGTTGTCTAGTAATCAGAAAATTAGCGGATTGAGTCTCTTTGAGCAAGACACTGAACCCCTAACTGCTGAAGCCCTATGATGAAATGGCAGCCTGTCCAGGGTGTTCCTGTGCTTTTCACCTAATGAGCACAGTGATAGGCTTCAGCATGACCCCGCGACCCAATATTTGGATAAGTGGTTGACGATGGATGGATGAAGAATTATCTCAAAACAAAAACCTCTCTCAGCAGTTGTGCATGGTAGCAGCAAAGACTGTTTTGACCTTGACTGATGCCTCATACCAAGCTAAATTAAAATTTTGCCACACTCAAACGATAATTTGCAGACTTTGACATCTGTTGGTGCAAGTGTTCCCTTCTAAATGATTGATGGATGTGGCAGTTATGCTATGCCTTCATAGTTGTATGAGCTACTGCAGGGTATGCAAAATCTATTTTCTGGGTGAAAAGTTAAAGAGAACCTTATTAAGTACTTCTATTGTTCAGAGGGAGAGTCATCGATCAAACGACCCCGTAAGTCCACAAAGGCCCACTCCTCAAGGATACACTCATCTACCCACAACAGATATGCACAGCACCTTGTAGAACAGAGAGCTGCACACTCGGCTTCACTGTGGGCCCTAAGACGCTGAAGCTGCAGTGATATTTTAATGTAACTGATGTCTCTCTAGGCCTTAGTATTCATGGACATGCGTGGCCAATTGCGTCAACGTCGTGGGGTAGTCATAGCCGTAGCATGCTTCTCTCTCATCAATAGATTCAGAGCGTAATTGAAATGAAAATATGAAATGAAAATGGATTTTAGTGAGACAGATATGTATTGCAATTTGTCTCTGAATGCGGGTATGTATCTGTGTATGTGTGTAGAGGGGTTTGTCAGGGTGAGAGAGAGACAGAGACGGAGAGAGAGAGAGAGAGAGAGAGATTTATCATGCTTATAGTGATGACATGTGTTTGCCTCTATGCACATCTTTATATTGACATTGGAACAACACCGAATGTATTTATAGGTGTGTGTGCATTTATTGCCTGTCTCTGCAGAGGAAAAATAAATCATTATCTTAGGTGCAGCATAGCTCAAGAGCTAGGGTGGGCATCTAGTATCAGAAGATTGGTAGATTGATCCCCAGTGCCTTCAGAAAGTGTGTTGAAGTGTCATTGAGCAAAACAAGAAACCACTATCTGCTTAGGACAACATTAAACTAAGCTTGATGACCAAATCCAGCATATTTACATTCTAAATGTTCATTAATATGCACTGTACTTACAAAATGATTCTTTTCAATTCTACTCAGCATATTCAAAATGACCACTGTGCTGTGGTGTAGAAATTCTCGGGTAATTTCCAGTAACACCACTGCTTGGAGTAGCAAAATGAAACCGACAGGGTCCAAAAGCAGTGAAAAAAGGATTGTCTATGTTTATGTCCACACGTGTGTGGACTAACTCCAAACATCAAGGGACCTGCCCTTGGTTAAGATGTCATGAGGATAAGGGTTAAGACCACTGGGGTTAAGGGGTCGCGGCCTTCTTTGGTGACCCCTTAGTCGTCGGCACACTTAACCCCTCATTTTTATTGACCCGCCACTGGTATGCAGGCTCCCAGATGAATTCTCCTGCTAGTTCTGAATGGGAGGTGTTAAGAGTGGGGGTTGTGGAAAAGAAGTGAATATAGCAATTGAAGAGAAACCTAAGGCACCCCTTCTGGTGGCTTTCAGAGTGCTGTGTAATGAGGGGAACATGCTGCTGTGTGACTAGGTGGAGTGTGAAGAATGAAGTGAGAGATGGGGACGGCGAAGAAAGAGAAGTAAACGATGCCTAAAATGTACAAAATCACTGCAAAATATGGTGTATAAAAATACCCCAAAAAATCACACACACACACACACACACACACACAAGAGAACACCATTTTCATTCATTGTAATGCCTGTCAGGTGTGACTTATTAAAGCTTATCCTCCCACCAACACAGACCATCAATCGAGTGGTCCGCCAACACAGCTCCATTCCACGGAGCTACTTCCTCTACTGAGCCGTGCATTTCATAAATACCTGACACTAATCCTCCCACCTGTCCTGTGAGAACAAATCTGTCCAGCATATCTCCTCCTCATCACTATCCGCTGTGCCTCCATTCACAGCCCCACTGTGAAATCCTCACAGTAATGGAGGAAGTTGTTCAAGCCCTCATTAGCATGTGCACGACCATCTCCCACTTCCAAAGCGGGTGTCCCTTGCTCCTTCACTCTCCTTCCTTCCCCTTTTGTGTTCATCATCATCCGTCCAGATGCTGCCTGATTTCCATTCCCATTTGGTTATGTACATAATTCTGCATATCATCACAGACGCGGTGTCAGAGATGGGGATAGCATTAGCATCCTAATCTACAGTTTATTGAGTGTACTGGTGAACTCGCACGGATTCTTAAAGAGATGGACTAACTCACAAAACAACAACAAACTTTAAAGGTCATTTTAACTTACTTCAAAGTACCAGTGAAGGGGCCCCAGTAGCTCAGTGGTAGAGTGCGCAGTTCAGGAACTGATGAAAAAAATCCAAGTGTGCAGACAATGTTCAGATTGGGTAAATGTATCATTGTGCCATGGTTGTCATACTCATTAGCAATGGTGAGAAGGTTGAAACTGTCTTTAACGTTTAGGAACATTTTGGCCTGAAGAGAGCACCATGTCAGAACAGAGAGGTCAATTTTATGTCACAAATAGTTTCCATATTGTAGGGGTGGACATGGACTGAGATGGGCTTAGGGAATTAAGGCTGGATACCCTTTCTGATGGTTTCTAATCACTGAGCACTGTAGCCCCTTAGACCAATACAAAGGACCTTCGTCCATAAACACACACACACACACACACACACACACACACACACACACACACACACACACACACACACACACACACACACACACACACACACACACACACACACACACACACACACACACACACACACACACACACACACACACACACACACACACAGACACAC
>OMLC01037826.1:0-29281 GCA_900302585.1 Regalecus glesne
ATATCATATTGCATGATATGGTGGATTTTTTAAAACTGGTAGGCCCCATACTTTAATACATGCTGACACAACTGGATTATCACTCTACTTAAGACAGCAAAGTTGAGGCATTTACAAGGCTGCAGCAGGAGGACTTTTTCAGGATACGCATGCTCAACTGATGCAGCTTGATGTATCTTTTAATACCTTTGTGAGGAATCTGTACTCCGTAGCATCCCTCAGGTACAGGCTTCTCTTCTGTTCTGCAGTCATCCCCACCAACATGCAGTAAAACACATGATAGTTTCGCTCTCCTTGGCTCTTGGGGTGGGAGACCATGAGTTCACATTTAGTATCACAGGTGAAGTTAAACCATTTGTTACAAGAGATGGTATGGTATTTCAGAGACCAGTGGTCAATGAATGAATGAACAAGGTTACAGATGGAATAGGTTTTTTTTTTAAATAGCCAAAACTAAGACTACAGAAAAACAGGGTTGATGCAATAGCTGTGTTGGTTGGTTGTTGGCTGTAGTCAATAAATTGTTTTGGTTTTGGATCCTCTTTCCATAAGTATGCTCTAACTGAGAGTGAGGGATTCTGCTGGCCTGATTTTTATTATATATCACCTTGAAGGAATATGGGGGGGGCTACGGTAGTTCAGAGGTTAGAGCACATGCATGCCTTGAGAACTGACTGGATTTGAACCTACTGCTAGAGGAAGTAAGTTCAAATCCATTGCAGGGGATCAGGAAGAGCATCCTGTCTTAATCCCCCCCCCAAGCTTGATCTAAGTCCGTGTCTACTCCCACAACATGGAGACTTAATCGTGTCACGTGAAACAGACTTTTTACCATCATGAATGACATGCAAAATAAACTATTACTTTTGTTTATAGGGAGTTGAAGGTCCTTCTCTTTGTCCAGCTTCATGGCACTTATAGTGGAAAATCTATAAACCAATCACCCTAGGATATGCTGGGTAAGCCACACATTACATTATAGGCATTTAGCAGATGCTCTTGTCCAGAGCGACGTACATCAAGTGAGCAGTGTGGGGTTCAGTGTCTTGCTCGAGGACACCTCGACATGCCATGTGCAGGACCGGGGATCAAACCTGCAACCTTCCAATTGCCAGACAACCACTCTACCCACCGAGCTATGCCACCCCATATCTCTGTTGGCTTGAAAAAAATATCACAGGCAAAGATTATAAGCTTTTTTTAAAAATTGGATCTTACCTGTTGGCAGACACGAGACTTCTCCAGCAGGTACTGTTCCACACAAGCACCCTCGATGATGCCACCTTTATTGAAGAAGATCTCCAAATATTTCCCAAAGCGACTCGAGTTGTCATTTCGAATTGTTTTAGCATTTCCAAAAGCTGAATCAGACAAAACAGGGGAGATTGTAGGGAATCTGTTGTAACCTTTGTGGGACAGAAACTGCTGTTTAAGCTCTAACAGTACCCTCTAGGATGGGGTTGGTCTCCAGTATCTGCTGTTCGATACAAGAGTGCTGGCCACTGACTACTGATAGATACTGCAGGATCAGCTTGGTGCTCTCTGTCTTTCCTGCTCCTGACTCCCCACTGGGGGAGAGAGAGAGAGAGAGAGAGAGAGAGAGAGAGAGAGAGAGAGAGAGAGAGAGTTGAAGAAGAAAATTAAAAGGAGAATGAAAGAATGGAATGGTGTAAAAGAAGGGCAGAGTAAAGAAAGGATCAGAGAGAAGGTGCCAAAGGTGGAAAGAGAGACCGAAGGAAAGAGAAAAAGATTAGAGGGAAATGAAAAGCTGCATGGATATATCCTACATGCGTATATTGCAAAGCGCCAAACAAAACAAATTAAAGCAATCAAATGTATGGTCCTCTGGTTCTGGTCTTACCTGATAATGCAGCACTGGTTCTTTTTAAAGCGTAGCATATTAAAGTGGCAGGAGTCAGCAATGGCAAAGATGTGTGGCGGCATTTCTCCGAGCTTCTGACCATGGTACATCTTCACCTGAATGATGGTGAGATACTTGCATGCACTTAACCAGGCCTCCACTCATATTGCGGATAATAAACATTTATTATTCCATTATGCTGGACTGATAGTAGATTTCTAAATTTCCTACTTTCCTGATGAGTGGAGGTGAAAAAAAGTTGAATTATGTTTTTTAAAATGAGGGAATGCCACTTTGAACAGCTTTACCTGGTTGTTGGTATAAATGGGCAACTCTTGGTAGGGGTTCACTGCTAGCAGCACTGAGCCTGTGTAGGTCTACAACAGACAAAAGTCAAACAGGAACAGTCAAAGTAACAATAGGAATTGTTCAAATAGGATATTTACAACAGCCCCCACCCCCGCATTGCTGTTATGGTTTTTAACATATAATCGGGTTATGGCACCCCAGGATCTTTTATTTATTTATTTATCCCCTTTTTCCACCGAAATTCCCCAAGTTGCCTACTGCTGGATCAGTCATTTTGATGCCCCTCTAGAATGTCGACAGGAAGGAGGAAGCCGTAGCATGCGAGTCCTCCAAATCCCATGACGACTAGCTCTCACTACTTCACACACCACGGTCTCACAGGGAAAGCACAGTGCTTGGCCGTCAGAGCAGAATGAAGCAGAGTACTTTCCCTTCAATTAACCAAGAGGTCTGGACCACCCAGAGGGGGACACTAGTGAACCCAGAATCCTTTATCCAACCTAAACCCTATACCCACGTGAGGCTTTGTCAATTATGCCCCACTAACTTTGAACCGCTGGCCGTGGTTGGAAATGGCACAACCAGGATTCGAACACCCAACTGTATGACTCAGAGATCCACTGAACATAGGTGTCTTAACCCCCTACGCCACCGGCACTCAAGGATCTTAACCGACCAGCTACAGGGCTTGGATGCAGGTGTGTGACAATGAGGTGACCTTACATAGATTAGCCCTTGCTTGTATCGGACCATCAGGTTTCTGAGGAGGCCAGCCTCATTCAGATCCCCCAGTCGGATCATGTCATCCACCCCCTCCACCGATGTAGGGTGCATAACCCTGAGCGAGGCCTCTAATTCTTGGGACAGTGTGTGTTCCTGAGACAATGAATGAGGAAACAAATGCATTGAAAGAAAGTAACATGTGAAGGAATATTACACCTAAAACCTATTAGTTCAATCTGAATAACTAGTCCCATGATGCCCAGTTGAAAATGTTTAAGGACCCATGAGACATAATGTATAAATACATGAAATCACAATATTTATATCTCTGACGGGCCACTTGAAAATCAGCTCAGATGTGTAGTGACATACACAAAGCTCTAAAAACCGCCCTATGGTGTTTGTGTGAGTCAGAGCAGGGTTTTTACCTTTCCCTCATCATCCACCAGCAGCTTTTGACCTTTCGCTGTCACTTTGACCAAGGCTCCTATAGGAACGCCAATATTGGAGTCCACCCACACCCGGTCACCCTGAGGACACAGAACATCATGGCTCACCATCAAGCTCCTTTAAGTTGACACCATTTTGTTAGGCTACGATAGGTTTGAACATACAGAGCCAACATTTTGTCTGCCTTTATCATGCCAGATTCATCACAGAAATTCACTTATTTATTTATTTCAGTTTACAGCCCTTTCTTGAGTAATTATCCTGCAGTGGGAAACTATGAGGTCAAAAACAAGGAGCAAAGTAAAATTAATTATGGAGCTTTCCTGCAGAGTGGTTTTCTCCTTATGAAAGTCCATACAGCCTAATGCAGTTGTACAAGTAAGTGTTGATGAGTTTTGCGCAGAAAGCCTGCAACATGATGTTTGCAGCCTTACTTTTCTCAGCATTGCCCCGCTGCAGCCTTGCTTCTCGGTGAAAAGAGACAATCCACTTGTTGACTCGCTCCGTGTGCCAAAGAAAAATGCCCAAAGAAGTATTACCGTCCTGTGAACTAAACCAACAGCAGTGGCTTTCAACCCGGTCCTTGGGCGACACCAGTGCTGCTGTTTTTCAATTTTAATTTTCAACCAGTGCTGTTGGCAGGCTTGGCACCTAGTATGTGTATGCCAATGTGTCCTTAACAGAGTTAATCTCCACCTCTCCACTTGCAAAGGCAATCTTTATCAGTTATCAGGAACTGCTTATAATAAGTCCGTCCTTTGGATGTTCTGTGTGATGACAAGAGCACAGGGTTTATGTTATACATTTATAGCTGTCACCGTTCATCCTCTTCTGCATGTTTGATCAGCTGATCAACCAATCAGCATCGCTTATCCAAGAGGGGGAGAGTCACCATAAGTGAAACGAGGAAAGCTTGAAACAAAAAAGGACATGTTTCTGATAAGACAGACATAGAAACACACACTGACATGTGTTTGAGAAAACACTACTAAATCAATTTTATCGATACCCGCTTAGGCCAAGAGTTACAGCATTAAAGACATGGGAATAAAAGGAAAAGAAAGAGGGAGATATGACTAAGAAGGATGTAATCCAGCAAAAAGTGTTCCGAGGTTGTGTGAGGCCAAGGCTAGCAGCATGTATGTGCATTAATTAGAAGGTCCGTTTCATGTGATACGATTAGCCCCCACATTGTATGCATTCATCACAATAGATTCTGGCGTCCAAGAGATACAACTTAACGTAGTGCCTCTAAACAGCAGACAGGCTCTGTAGCCACCCATGGGCCCGACAGCTGTGTAGACTCCCCAAGACCAAGAGAAAAGCTGGAGCCCAAAGCATAACCCCTGAGGAACACCAAGCCTGCAGGGGGGGGGGCAGGAGCCCACAAAGTAACAGACACACTCACCCCCACCACAGCACTACTGCTTTTCTAAACTTATTAGTTAGTTGTTTAGGTTAATCTCCGAGGCCAGGTCTAAGTAAAAACCCTGGTTAGATGCCCAGATGCCCTAACACAACAACTGATATTATTTCCCCAGGCACTGGTCCTATACAATTAGGATGGGTTAAATGCAGAGGATAAATTCCATTGTAGCATGCATTTTTAAAAAAAGACAACCTAAAAGGTCCTCAGGGTCCTTTTTAAAATCACTAACCTAGAGCATACTTTACTTATTACTACATTACTTCAAGTATCTTAAGGTAAGCAGAATAAAGTCTCTCACCTGACTCCAATCATCATAATAAGGGAAAACCTCACACTTGACAGGTGTTAAAGAACACAGGAGCATTCGGTCATCTGGCTGAGAATAACAGCACCAGGAACAGAAGGGAAAGTACATCACTAGATTTGAATGTGCAATAAACGGTAACAAGGCTACCAAATCCAACTGATCATTCTGAATGTAGACTCACCATCAGATCTTCATGAGAACTCCTACTCCTGGCTGCTCAGACATTCACCTCCAGAGACTTGTCATTGATTTGTAGTCCTCTGTAGTCTTTTGAGAGACAAAGGAGGAACGACTCAATATTTTTTTTTATTATTCTAGCACCTTTTATGGCACTTTGACTTTGAACTGCCGGGAACATGATAAAGAGCAAGAGAACAAAATGTTGGATACTTACATAGGTGACTCAGTGACGAAGTCATCTTTATCCAATTTTGGATTTATTTTTTAGTGACTTCGTGATGCTTTGGGTTTATTGGTAATCTCCCTTCATGGGAAGACCCCCCGACACACACACACACTCAGAAATAAACTGAAAATGATAATCATGATTTCATGCCTGCTTCATGAATCAGGTTCAGGGGAACTTTATTACTATTACTGTAGAGCAGTACATTTTTATTACTGGCCATTCTGAAAAATGCAATATACACCACCATCTGACCTGCTGTGTTGAAATCCCAGAGCTGAGGACACACTTTGGACCTGGCCTATGTGAATCACAGGAGACACGGGTGAAACTATCCAAGACCACTGTAAAGATATCAGGTTTCAACTTTGGATGGAAGGATGACGGTGCTTATCTATTAATAACTGATTATCTCATGTGTGGCGCTTACTGGATCAGAAACCAATAGTGTTCACCTGCTTGACGTCAGTGACAAACACACAGCCTTATAAATGTTCAACATCACAAAACGACTCATCAATCCTTCCATGGGCAACAGACAGATAAGGGCTTATAAAATATTTATGGCAAATTAAATTCATTTGGATGGCCACAATTCATCAAGTATGCCTGGTTAATTCATTTCCTGGTATAGGCCACAAAACAGTTCTCACACCAAAATAGCTCGGTGCATGGGGTCAATAGTTGTCAATGGGCATGGATCAATGTTGATGCAGTGAGAAGCCAGTGTTGACACACTTTTTTGGAAAACTTATACAAGATCCCGGTCATTTGAATGTTAGTACATGTAGAACAAATGCCTGTCATACATGTCAGAGATGCACTCCTAGGTGGGTTCAGCTGTAGAGGTACACTCAACCTTTGGTTGTCCAAAACCCATCACGTAGTCCCAATAACCTTATCAGCTCACAAATAAGGTGGAGTTGAGATTTATTACATGTTAATTTACGTAGCGTGTGAGGAAACTGGGACTCTTGTAAAATAGGTGTGTCATGAGAATGATCACTTCCATCACAGCACATGAATCCACCCACAGTAGGGCGACAAGCGAGGAATCCTTAAGGTTAAAATCACAAGAGTGGGACGTTTGCTGAGCAAGCCGGGTATTTGTGCTGATGTGCATTTTAGGGATGGGACCCCTGTCGGCCTATTTAAACACGAGGAGTAGAAAGGGCCAAATATTGATTTTAGTGCAGCTCACCAACTACCGGAAAATCTGACCTCATGGGCGTCACCTTGGACACACTGACAGCAATGTATTGAAACTCTATCACCTATTTGTACTAGCACTCGATAATTTACTCATCCACCCCTCCCTGGTAATCAAGGAAGCATTAATTATCAGTATTTACTCAGCTTAAATAAAGTTATACGGCGCCCATGGTGCACTTTTATGGATGGTCTAGTGTCCACCTTCATTAGAATTTCTTCCATTCCTCATCTCCTATCAGTTCAACGGCTACACTGTCATGACGCCCAACGTCTGCATCAAACGTGTGTAGTTTCAATGCACTAGCTGACAAATACCAAAGCATTTCTCACATCCGGGTTGTTGAGGACTTTGTGAGGTTATTCATTTGTCTGGTGGGAGGGCAGTTGTCATTTCACTCTGTTTTTAAGGGGGTTACAGCGGGTACAGAGACTTGCTGCTACGCTTTCATTAATCGGCCAATATCAACGCTAATGTCATGAATACCAAGAATTCAAAACTCCTAAAGGACCGTCGTGGGTAATTTTCTCCACCAAGAGCTTCTCCCCCTCCTACATTAGTTCTTTAAGTAGACAGCTGGCCAAGATGTACCCACACGAAAAATTCATTTTCATGTCTACTTGAAAAATCTTGATAAAACAAGTTCATAAATAGAGGCTTAGCCAATTATGCCCCACATACTATGGACTTCCGGCCGTGGTTGGAAACGACACAGCCGGAATTCGGACACCTAACTGCATGACGCAGAGATGCACTCAACATGGGTGCCTTAACCCCCTACGCCACCGGAGGCCCCTTAGCAGCTGCAATTTTTATGTCAATTCAAGATCCATCTTCCCCTCACTGGAGAACAAGACCCCGAGACACTTTAAGTCCCTCAATTGGGGTAAGGACTCATTCCCTACTCGGATTGGACAATCTTCGGGTTTCTTGCCTAGAACCATGGTCTCAGATTTGGAGGTGCTGATCCTCATCCCTGCTGCTTCACACTTGGCTGCAAACCAATCCAGGGCATGTTGAAGCTCAAAGACTGATGATGCCATCACCCTGACGGATCTATAAACCCTCTCTTCCACAACTACACCTTGAGATCCTGTCCATGAATATCATAAACAGGACAGAAGACAAGGAGCAGCCCAGGTGGAGGCCAACCTCCACTAGGAATGAATCCAACTTACTTCCTAGAACCCAGACACAGCTCTCGCTTTGGGCATACTGAGATTGGATGGCCCTGAGTGGTAGTAGTAGTAGTAGTAGTAGTAGTAGTAGGCCCTCATCTCATACTCCCACAGCACCTCCCACAATAACTCCATGGGGCCCGGTCATAAGCCTTCTACAGATCTACAAAACACATGTAGACCACATGGCCATACTCCTAAGCCCCTTACAGGATCCTTGTGAGTCTAAAGAGCTGGTCTGTTGTTCCATGACCAGGACGGAATCCACATTGTTCCTCTTCAGTCAACAAGGATGACAAATTCCCATCTAAATGATACAACTACAAAGCCTTGCTTTAAACAGGACACATTCATTTACCCAGATCACAACCCACACTTGGCAAATGAGAGTGACACAGTGGATAAAAAATTGATTTGAAGGCTATAAACGCTATAGATAGCTGGATGCCAAGGCAATACAATAATAATGATTCCCTTATCAGTCCCGCAAGGGGAAATTTGTTCTCTGCATTTTTGACCCAACCTATTGTATTGGAGCAGTGAGCTGCCAGCATATGGCGCTCGGGGAGCATTTAGGGGTTAAGTGTCTTGCTCAAGGACACCTCGACATGTTGTATGCAGGACCGGGAATCGAACCTGCCGATTGCCAGGCGACCGCTCTACCCACTGAGCTATGCCGCCCCTTACAAATGTCTAATAGTTAAGGGAAACAGTGTTGGCATTCTGTTGTGACTGTTTCCAGGAATCATTTGCTGTCTATTAATAAGGAGAAAAGTAACACAGAACTTTTCAGTTCACTAAATTTTAAAAGCTAAATAAATTTAGTTATATTCTAGAGGAAACATTTACAACTAAGAATCTAAACTTTATAGAGGCAGTTCTTTATCTGAAATCTAGCTCTCTTGGATTGTTAAGGACAACTTTACATTGTTTAAAACTAGTTGAAATGGGAGTGAGGCCATGAACATCAGAGGTCGGTTCAATCTGCTTGTAAAAGCAAGTCACCGGCTATATGGCCTGGTCTGTGGTCACCTCTCCAAACTGCAAACCGGTTCTCGGCCCTCACCACCCCTGTTGGTAGTCCTACCCGCCAGTGTACCTCACCCGCTCCTGCCAACAAGAGTAAAGCAACACATGCTAATGAAAGAAGCTCTAATCATTTGTCATTGTACATACATACATACATACAAGGAAAACATGCACGTCTTTTGATAGCGTGAGGAAAACGGAGCACCTGGAGGAAACCCATGGAGACACAGGGAGAACATGGAAACTCCACACAGAAAGGACCTAGGATGGGATTCAAACCCTGGACCTTCTTCCTACAACCATGTTAACCGCTACACCCTTACCCAAAACATCAGATTATGTTCACTAGCCTTGGTTCACTATTTACCTGGGGCCAGTCTCCAACATAGAGGATTATCTTAGGGTACTGGTATCAGGGAGGGAGAACCAGGGAACCCACAGCACCACTACTTTTAGCAACAGTATTATTATTCATGTCCACACCAATGATAATTGATGAATGATAAAACATTAACACTAGGATAAAGCAATCAAAGATCACAATTGCAGCTTTGTCGATAATGGGTTTTCATTCTGAGCCAACTCTTACCTGCTAAAAGTGGACAGCATTCACCCTATTGGGAGAAAGGGTAAATAGATTTATTCTTATGCACGTTTCTTTAGTCTGATGGCCACTCAAAGCACTTTACCTTGTAGGCTTCACATTTACCCAGACATGAGGGATTAAAACTGGATGCCTCACGGAGGGATCCGCTTAACCTGGAGGCACATGCTCTACCGCTGAGCCACAGGAAGGTACAGCTCCTCCGTCTAGTGATGTAGATGTGATTAAAGCCTGCTAGGTTTAAACCTAGTGCAAAGCAAACTAGTTTAGTTAATATGTTAAGTCAGGGAGTTTATCCTCAATTCAGATGCACCTCTCACTACCGCAGCTAAGCAACTAGAGGCCTACGCCCTGGTTTAATGAGATGTGCTATGAAGTGAGCCAGCAGGACACTGAAAAGTAAATGACAAAAATCTCAATTTGAGTTTTTTTAACCTTTTCTGCAAAGAGTAGTAATGCAAGTGCGCTTTAGTGTACCTCCCTTATTTAATCTATATTGATAAACATAATTTCACTTATCTCTGATACTGTAGCTAAATTTACCAAAAAGCAGCGATTAGCTGCTCACAACTTACAGCCCAAGAGTTTCTGGACTATATGCAATGAGGTTGATGAGATCAACCAAATTAACTATTTATATAACTAATAATTCTATTATAAGCAGCATGGTGGAGGAAGTTAGCATTGTTGTTTTACAGCAAGGTCTTAGGCTCAAATCTTACCCCAGGTCCTTTCTATGTGGAGTTTTCATGTTCTCACTCTGTCTGTATGAGTTTCCTTTGGGTGCTCTGGGTTCCTTTGGCCAATACTACTGTACCTGTGCCCCTGACCAAGGCAATAGGAAAAGAACTGGAGAAAATCACCAGCTGCTGTAGCTGCTCACTGCTCCTATACAATAGGGTAATATGCAGAGAACAAATTTGGTTGTATATTGTATATATTGGTACAATGACAAATTAATGAAGCTTCTATAGTTGTTATTTGTCAATGCTTTATTTTGTAAATCTTACTTTATTCTGTATATGTAACATCCATTGCAAATCTGTCCATCTTGGCAGATATCCTTCCCTAATTGCTCTCCCTAAAGTTTCTTTGAATTTTTTCCCTCTTTTAAAGGAATACTTTTTAAGGATGTTTCTTATCCACAATGTGTCAACTGTAAAATAACATTCACTAAAGACTCATTGTTTTCTGACCTGAGCCAAAATTTTCTCTGTTATCTATTCTCAATAAACTTTCAGTAATTTTCTGTGACCTCTGCTTTGCTTTGAACCAGTCACTTCCAAAAAAATGCAAATAAAGACTGTCTGGCAGTTTTTGTTAAGTTAAACTAACTGACTTTGGGGGCAGCATAGCTCAGGAGGCAGGCCAGTCATCTAGCAATCAAGAGATTGGTGGTTCCATCCCTGGCCCTTGCATTAAGCATGTCCAAGTGTCCTTAAGCACGACACTGAAGCCCTAACTGCTCCCCAGGTGCTGCAGCTGCCCACTGCTCCTATACAATAGGATAGATTAAACACAGAGTACATATTTCACTGTATGTATGTATGTATGTATGTATGTATGTATGTATGTATGTATGTATGTATGTATGTATGTATGTATGTATGTATGTAGACAAATAAACAAGACTTTAACACCTAAAATTATTGTGGCAAATTCAAGTACAGCATGAATCAGGTCTGGTCACAGTGTCTGAAGAAAAAAAAAGCAAAATAATTGATACACAGGAGCTTTCTTTAAAAACATATCTGACAATTCTTTTGAAAGGCACGGTCGATCACGGCCAGCTCTGATTACCCACTCTTGGAGGAATTTATTCTTCTCTCCTCTGGGTGGAGATATGGGTCTTCCCAAAGTAAAAAGCAATAGGTTAAAATTTAGCTTCGTTGCAACTGCAAAAAAATGTGCTTAAAACAACTTCCTTTTTAAAATAAGGTGCACTGTTTGTGAACATATTTATGTGGTCTATAGGACATCTCAGTCTTGATTAGGATCCCCCATCATCAGGCCTCTTCAGGACAGCACTATATTTCATGGCAGCACCATCTGTTCTTAGTTGCACCTCCACTATGCTGAAGACTGAAACATCCTGCGAAAAACACACAAATTAGTCAAAACATAATCTTGGCTATAAAATCAAACTGAAAAGACGACTCTGTGTATCACTATTAGGTTGCTTGCCTGGCAAATGGGCTCCTTCTATCTAATGAAGGGTGAGACCTCAGCATGGCATTAAATCTGGTTTCCTTGTTTGTTTGTGCAACCTAGTTTTTTTTCTTTATGCTTCTCACCTGCTGTTTTGGGGGTTTCTGTGGGTCTTCTGGTGCCCAGATTAGAGTCAGCTCTCCTTTCTTACCCACTTTGTGATGGTGGAACGTCTCTAGTCCCACCACAGACTGAAACAAAAGAAAAAAAAGGAAAAGGAAAAAAAGGTTGTTTTTTTTTAATGATAATAAATGTACCACTAAAAACAGGCTACCCTCGGTTGAATGATGACATATGATATAAACTGCACAATATACCAGAACATAGGATGAGTTAAAAGGCCTTTTATATACAAATGATAGGGCCATTTGATCATAAATTAGATTAACTTTAATGGTCTCTGTAGAGAAATTATAAAAGCTAAAATAAAACTTTTTAAAAATTCTAAAAATAGCTTTTTGAGAGCTTCATAATGTCTCTATTCTGAGGAATTACATATCCCATATTTCATGGATCCAAGACGGTAACTTTTATCTGGTTGAAACTTGATGCAAGCCCAAAAACAACAACCACCGAGTAGACTCATCCAATCGCCAAAGCTTGGAATGTAGGTCCTCTACAATGATGATAGATTATCTGAGAAAAATGAACAAGTCAAAGTTAAATTGTTGCTTGTAAATTGACCAAAGTACAACCAACCTTGCAGTAAATACGTTTATGAACCCCATAACGAAGCACCAGCACGTCAAAGGACTGGTCCAGCACTGCCATCACCATGGCCTCAGAGTCCAGAGGACCACACTCCTGTTGAAAACATTGCAGGATGACCCATCAATTATATGGCTGTCTGGGATACGATCACTTAGGTTGTAAGCTGTTATCGTGCATAGAATTAAAAAAAAAGCATAGAATCAAATCTCATTCATATTTACGTTTCAGGAAATTAGTTGATACATTTTATAGCATTACCCAAATTACAAGAAACCTGTCAAAAGAACAGCTAGCATCAAACCCACTATAAAGTAGAACTCAGGAGAGGAATGCACAGTCTTTAATAGTGAAACGTGAGCCTGGAAAAAGTAATTAAAATAGATGCTAAAAGGGAGAGAGGGGTTGTTTGTGATGAGCTAAGAGTGATTAGAAGTTAAAAAAGGGAGAAATGACATTTGACTGGGTTTATTAAATGTTTTTAAAACAAGGTTTTTTATAGCTAAGATTAGGTTGTTATATCCCGTTGTATAATGTCCATGATAATATGGAAAAATATGCTTATATGCAGATTTAAAAGCAAGTGTTTATTTCAGGTCCAATTTTGGAAAATGGAGTTGTGATGTGGCTCTGGTACCTTGACAAATGCTCCAAAGAACAACTCCGTGCTGAGCTCCTGGACTCTCTTAGAGGCAGTTTTCTTATCATTGCAACATGATGCCTGTTTATGGACCTCCTCTCCTGTCAAACTTATACAGGGTGCACAACCTACAACATGTAGACATTTATCAGACAGATATAGACAGATCTAAGTTAGAATAAAAGAACGCAAAAATAAACATACTGATTCAGAGTCACAAACATAGGCGCTACCACACAAAGGAGACAAAGAATATAAAAAAATAGTAATTCAAGAGACAATAACAAATGTTGAGTTCAGTGTGAGATCTGAGGCCGTTTTGTCATTTGTTCCCCACTGCAGTTCAATGTCCAGCATCATAAGATTGGAAAAAACAAAGCCAGACTTTTGTCTTTTGTATTTAGTGTGTGGGTGAGAAGAATGAATCAAGAAAGATGCATAGAGTATCTTGTTCTAGCTGTGTAGAGGCAACTCACCCAGTGAGGTGGCCAGCAGCCTGTGTACGATGACGTCTGCATAACGTCGGATGGGAGAAGTGAAGTGGGTGTACAAAGGAACATTGAGGGCATAGTGTTTATACAGGACCTCATCTTTCACCTCGCTGGTGCAGAAGTACACTGCCATCTAAGTGAAACAAATGACCAACATTAAACACATCCTCTAATAACTTTAATTTACTCAAAGATTGCTTGGAAAATTACCTGGAATGTGCAACGATTTCCACCTAATAAACTGCCATACTGGTCACACAAAATGTAAATATCAAACTTGTAATACTGAAACACTTATCTCTCTTCAGACTTCACCATAAGACTTTAAGAGAAAGCAATATTTATTAGGATATTAATTAAATATCAGTGCTTCAGTGAGAAGGGAGCAGGTTGAAGAGACCCTGGAGAGGTGGAAGTATGCACTGGACAGAAGAGGAATAAAGGTCAGTAAGAGCAAGAGAGAAAACGTGAAAAAAAGGGAGGACAGTAAAAGGGTGAGGATAAAATGAGCAGAGGTGGCGAAAGAGATGAGTTCGAATATTTGGGGTTAACTGTTCAAAGCAACTGTGAGTGCTCAAGAGAGGGTGAAGAAGAGAGTCCAGACAGCATGGTGTATGTAGAGAAGTGTCAGAAGTAATTGCAACAGAAGGGTACCAGCAAGAGTGAAGGCGAAGGTTTACAAGATTTGTGGTGGAAAAAGTTCCACAAGTTAGGTGAGAAAGAGCAACAAGTTCCGAGACAAGCTGTTCAGCAAGGAAATCAGGTTCATTCTCCATGCAGAAGATGCAAGGTCACACAGAGTAGGTAGCAGTCTGAGTGAGACACACACACAAGGATAATAAGGGCAAGTTTATATGTTGTGAGCCTATCCTTTGTGTGGATGGTTGGCCTCTTCTGATTGGTCTGTTAGTGACAAGTTAAGCATAGTTTGCCCATGCGCTGCTAAGATGAAATAACGTCCTAATATGGATTTGTACATGATCATGGTTTTTGAAAAATCCGATATGCATGGAAGTGATTAACTTGTTTTTCTTTCACAGATTTTAGCAAGACCACTGATTTTGACTGGCTTGGAGAAAGTGGCACTAAAAAGGAGACAGAAGACGGAACCAAAGACACTAAGATTTTCAATAGGAAGGACAAAGATGGACAGGAATAGGAACAAGTATATTTGAAGAAATGCTCAAGTTCGACGTTTAGAGCCAAAGCAAGAGAGGCAAGACTAAGATGGTATGAACATGTACAGTGGAGAGATGCTGGATATATTGGGAGAAGGATGCTAAAGATGGAGCTGTCAGGCAAGAGAAAAACAGGAGAAAAGTGGTTGATGGATGTAGTGAAAGAAGACGTGCAGGGGGTTGGGGTGACAGAGGAAGATGCAGCAGAGAGGAAGAGATGGAAACAGATGATCAGCTGGTGACCCCTAATGGAAGCAGCCAAATTAGTGCTTCCTCATGAGTGGCCTGTCATTGACTAGTTTGTCAAGTACAAACTAACTCAGGTTACAGTAAAACACAGTAGTGTACCATGGAGTTTGAGTTAGGGTCTTCCGTAACTAACTACAACCACAAATAAATTTCTCACATCTATGTAGATCTCAATCTCATAGGGGTGGCATAGCTCAGTAGATAGCGTGGTCGCATAGTAATCAGAGATTCGTGGTTTGATCTCTGGTCCCTCAGAAAGCATATTGAGGTGTCCTTGAGCAAGACATGGAGCTACTGGTACCCTGTGAGGGTAGAGCACCAATTGCAGTCTCGACCAATCTGGTATAGTCTTTTCAATCTGTATAATGATTCTGCAAAATTATTTACTTCAGATACCGGCATAGCACAGTGGGTAGAGCGGTCGACTGGCAATCAGAAGGTTACAGGATCGATCCCTGGTCCTGCATATAGCATGTCGAGGTGTCCTTGAGCAAGACACTGAACCCCTAACTGCTCCCCAAGCGCCATATGTCAGCAGCTCACTGCTCCTATACAATAGGTTGGGTTAAAAATGCAGAGACATCCAAATTTCCCCTTGTGGGACTGATGAAGGAATCATTTATTTATTTCCTGATACAACCACTAACCATAAAGATAGGGGCACAGGTAAAACGCTACATGGCATCACAGTATTCATAGACTTATTCCCATGCTTGTTACCACTATCACGCAATAGATACACGACTGGATCAAAACCAACAAGACAACTGATCTTCAACAACCATAATTCACACTCCTGTGCACTATAGCAGCTATAACAGCATCACCATCAGATCATGAAAGGGCATTGAGCCTTAATTCCCCATATTCAGTAAATGTGAAGCATGTTGTGAAGTGCTTTGAGTGGTGGCTAGACTAGAAAAGTACTACATAAAAATGAGTCCATTCACTACTGAGATGTGAAACATTAGATGACATTTAGGAAATCCTTGCTCAGTCACATGAGAAAACAAGTAATTGAGTTCAGACTCATTTCAGGCACACTTCAATTTAACTACAAAAAAACCTATTCATTTTGACAGAGCAGAGAAGGTCCTGATGGCTATGAAAGCCCATCACAGGATTAAAAAAAAGCAGTAAGTGTCCCCCTAAAGCAAACTAATTTTGATATAAACTCTTCACATTTGGTTTTGTTAATTTGAAATCACTCATATCTTATATAACCTAAAGATAACTGGTCCAAGTACAGGAAATGAGTCATACAGATGAACGTCTCCAGTAGAGTATATATCAACATTTTGAGGAAATCTAGGTGTCTGTGCAAAGCTCTCACCTGCATGGGTCTCGAGCACATGACAGTGAGGACTTCTTTCCTGGCAACAGAATACTCATCATCACCAAGGGTAGCATGAAGGCTCCTCTGATGGTTGGAAAGTAGAGATTAAATTCAATACAATGAAAATGGTTTCTCTAATTCTTTGTTAGAGGTTTCCACTGAGACTTTTGCTTAAAACTCTACTCTGTTTATTTTGCAACTGAGGTAAAAACTCCTCTTTAGCAACTGTTCCATGAGAATGTGAACTCTAAATAGAAAATAATAACATCTCAATGTAAATAAGTGTACCTCATCTGATTTTTGTTAAACAAAAAGGCTAGTCAAATGTACATGTGTACTTCTTCCTTAGTCAAACACAAACCTATGGTCGATAAGCAAGTTAGCTAGCAAATGTTGAGCTGCTAAACCTAAAATTGCACAAGTTTAGTAGGACAAGACACAATTTCATACAGGATTGGCCAGAAATACTGCTTAATCTTTGGGGTACCAACATGCAATGCTCCAGCTGAAGAAAAATCAACGACAAGGCCCATCTGGTCGCAGAATTCCTTCAGTTCATCGACAAGCTTGGTCTGAGGTGGAGGGTGGCATCTGAGCAATGCCCGCTCTGGGAAAGTCCTGTAGATCTGGTGGGCTGTGGCTATGTTAGCTAGTAGCATGAACTCCTCCACTAGCCTAAGAGGACATAAGAGTTAGATGGAGAGCTGGGTTAGAAAGAGAATTGAGGGAGGAGGGGTTTGACATAAGGTAGTTAAAAAGAAATTAAAGGGACATTTTAGTAAAGGTCAAAAAATTGCATAAAGCTTATTTTAAACCTGCATACCCCAAACACATTTTTCTCAGTACCACTTTGGGGGAATAATCAGACACTACAGTTACACACAAAGCACAGAAAAGTAACTTAAGAGCCTTTCAAACAAAAATCAATACAATTTATGCATATACTTTGTTGGTGGCTTTTTCTCTCGAGTTACCTGTCAGACTCTTTAACCATAATAGGTTTAAGGACTAGGACAAATTCTGGAACATCACCATCATGGACCCTCAGTATGCCGACTCCATCCCAGCATACTCCACAAAAAACCTCCAGGACATTCTGAATGCCCTTGCCAAAGCAGTCTAGCATTAAAGTCTAGCATTAAACATCAAGAAGATCCAGGTCCTATATCGACCTCTACCCAACCAGCCACTTACCCAGCTCACCATAAAAGTGGACAACAAAGTTCTTGAAATTGTTGATCAGTTCCTCTACCTTGGCAGCATTCTCTCCTCAAAAGCCGTCAGTGACTTTGAAGTCAACCATCGACTGAGTTCTGCCAGTGGTGCTTATGCCAGCTTATTTTGAGAACCAAGACCGAAAAGGTAAAAATCCTGTATTCCCAGCTGAAGGAAGGTCTGTGAGCTCCCAGCAGGCAAACGAAATGTTTTAAGGAAATTATCAAGACCAGTCTGAAGAGATTCAACATCACATCAAGCAACCGGGAACACATCACACTGGATAGGTGCTCCTGGAAGAAATCAATTTAAGGAGCTGTACATCATGAAATGGAACTCCACTGTTCTGCAGAGAAAACGTGCCAGCACCACAAAGAAACTCTGAGCTAGAGGGTAAAAGGCTCAGCCACCACTTTCCCCTATCCACACTGCACCAAAATATGTGAATTGTAGATCAGCCTCAACAGCCATCTGAAGACCCACTAGTAGACAACCCAATAAAAAGGACAGCCATACTCTCTTCAAGTGAGTGCTGATGATCTCTTAAGTGACAGCATAATATTTAATGAATAGATTAAACATTGAATCAATTACAGCAGTGATGTACAATACCTTGAGGATAAATCAGCATCGACTTACTGAGGGCCAAAAACTGCTGCTGCAGGAGTTTTCCATCAGCTGTCACAGGCAAAACACCTGCCATGGCATCAATGATCAGGCTGTGGCCATGAATTGCAACACCCGAGATGGTTTCAACCCACACAGATCAGTACAGCAACACTTTTCTAATCTATGTCAATCTATGTCATTTTCATCAGATGACATGGTATGCAGACAAAGACACATCTTAGACTCACTTGTTGCTGTCTCTGTACTCGTAGACATAGCAGCCTTGTGGCATCATGCTCTCTTTGTCCAAGGTAAATGATAGCTTCAACTGAAAAATTAAAACATTAAAAAGGATTAAACAAACAATTTGTGAGTTCCTCTAATTCCTGTCATTGAGATTTGCTGATTTTCCTGATGAGATATGAAATACTGGAACCTAAAGTTTGTCTTGTATTTATCAACCAGTTGGGAGTTACAGAGCAATAAGTTTCAGCTGAAAGGGCACAGCCTGCTTATATGATGTGACCACAAAGTCTGACCCTGAATGAACAGATGAATTCTTATTTATACATTAGGCAGACATGGGGGGGATCAAGGTGAGGATGGGTAGCCTTGACTGCTAGACGTTCTCCTGCACGCCACTGTCCCAACCAAGTACACAATTGTGTCTAGGTGTAGGAAGGAAGACCATCTTCAACAAGTTTACCAGGTATGAAATTATAGAAGAGGAAAGTACCTACTAAACAGTGGAAATTTACTGTGAGGTCATAGTGGAGTTAAAAAGTGCCACCCTTACACAAGTGTGGTTGTGTGAGACTATATGATAAATTGCTATAAAAACTGATATGCAAAATCAGCCAGGACTGACGGGACGATTTAAAGTAATTTCACACTTTAGCCAATCGTAAGGACGTAAGGTTTCCTTAGACTGGAGATTGGTTATCTTGAGATTAGAAGGAATAACGATCAAGGAATATAGCTATATGGCTAAGGAATATATCATATATTCAGGACACCATTTAAAAATTTGAAACTGTGGGTGACAATTGATGTTATAGTTCGATATTTAAAATGGGGAGCAGACTTTACTCGCTATCCCTGTTAGTTTAGCAGGGAGTGCCACTCGTACCTAATCATTCTATCAAAAACCCTTTAAATGCCCTGTTAAAACTTGTCCTCCATGTCATCCTTACTTTCCCAAATATCACTCAAGTAAATCTAGAAGTGTTAATATGGAGACAATTGAGACTAACTTGGTCTAGTCTGAGGGCTCCTCCTGTGAAACGCTGAGCTCGGAGGTTCTTGGCAATGGAGTGCAGGTTGAGGACAGCCTGGTGGATCTCATCAATGGGGTGTTCAGGGTCAACAGGTGGTAACTCTTCAACAGTGAACAGCCTATCAGGGGTGTCAATCATGCTCTGGGCATGGTCATAGCTCAATTTCACACAGGAGCGGATCACGGAGCGGCCAAACCATTCACTCAGAATCTGGGAGACATGGTAGGAGCAACAAATAAAAAAATCAATATGACCAAGTAGTTCCAAATTAAGACACTTTACTCCATTATGTTTGTGTGCTGTGAAACGTCATGATTTATAGCTTTGTAGACATTTTTTCTAAAATGTATCACTGCTGTTTGTTAAGCAGTATAGGCTTAATACAAAGATGTAAAGTTCTACAATTTGAAATGTAACATTTTTGAATTAATTGAATTTAGTGGTAAATATCCTGATAAATTTTGAAAGGAATATTGTATTTAATTGACTATTCATATATGCATGTGAAGATTGATCCAATTGTTTTTGATAAATCTTAAGAAGAAAACATGTTGTCATGAGAAAAACATTGAAGGCACTTAGCAAACACTATTAATCAGAGCGACGCACATCAAGAAACACATCTTTTTAAGCCTCAATAATCCAGGTAATCAACAAGATCAAAATAGTTTAATCAGTTCCATATCAGCATTGTTTTGCCCAATTCTTTTTTTTAAATCGCCTTTTTCCCCTACCCGAATTCCCCGAGTTTGAGTCCTCCAAGTCACATGATGACAAACCCCTCGCTATTTTACACACCACAGTCTCGCAGGGAGAGCACAGTGCTTTGTTGTTGGAAGAGAACGAAGCAGAGTACTATCCGATCACTTAACCATGAGCACCTGGACGATCAACAGGGAAACACTAGTGAACCTAGAATACTGATATTCAAACTGACCCCTATACCCATGTGAGGCTTAGCCAATTATGCCCCACTAACTATGGACCTCTGGTTGGGGTAGGAAACGGCGCAGCCAGGATTCAAACACCCAACTGCATGATGCAGAGATGCAGGTACCTTGACCTCCTATGCCACCGGAGGTCCCTGTTTCGCCCAATTCTTTGTGAGCACCCTATTTTCCATCTCTCTTCCTTTAAAAGGGAGCTGGGTGGTTCACATACTGGACTGAGAGCTGAGGTAGACATTCAGTGGAATGTTGAAACGTACTTATATATTTTTTAAACATATGTTCAGATGACCTGAATGAACATTTTTGACCGAATTTTCCTGAGGGACTTTTGTCAAAATTAGCAATCTTATTTGACATATCTGTAGCTATGAAAATCGTTTTAGAATGTTTTCACTAAAGTTGTGAAACAAATCAGTACACTGTGGGATAGACTGCAATCTGTATTTGAAAAACATCATACCTTCCCCTGGGGTGTGAGCCTCCAGACGACAGAGAATGTAAGCCTGTCAGTGAGAGGATTTAAACTGCACAGCTCCTCACACAGCAGCCTGGGCAACATGGGGATGACCTGAGGTAGACAAAACTTGCTTACGTTGGATTCTTGCAACAGATAGTAAAATAAATTATCTCCAGAAATGAATCGAAGAATGACAGAATGATACCATGTCAGATGATAAAGAAAAACTACAGCAGTTTAATCACATTGGAGAAAAGCAACTAAACCAATGCAATTCAAAGTTTAGGGTAAATTTCAAAGTACTTAAACAAGAATAAATGAGTTTAACAAATCCTTTTTTGATCAATATCAGAGATTACTGACCTTTTGAACCAGGTACACACTGGTGGCTCTCTTGCTGGCAATGACATCCAGAGCATTGCCTTCTTCTACAAAGTAGCTTACATCAGCAATGTGGACCCCCACCTCAAAATTACCTGCATTTAAGAAGGGGAAAATTTTAAGACTTTGAACTATTTTCCTACTTCATTAAAGTATATCAGAATCATGTTTCTTACAGAGTACAAGAACATACCAATTTGTAAGAGATAAAGATAAACAGTAATGGTGAAGATAAAAGTTAAAAATAATATAACTATAAGATCAATTAAAAAAATAAAAGTATGGTGCAATAAGATGAAATCATCAGACTTCAAACATGAGACACCATGTGTTAGCCCCTGATGACTGTCCCATGGTTCCCCCATGGTTTATTTTGATTTTTACAGTTACAAAATCCATACAAAAATAGAGTCCGTAATTATAATATGCATGTAAGATATACATATGCTATTTAGAATGACCATCCCATTGTCTTTTAAATCAACAATAGAGCTCATTCAGATCATTGGCCAGACAGGGACTTTCCATTGGAGATCTGTCTGAGGCTCTTCCAGACGGAGGCTGAATTGTTTTCCGAAAACTGCTGTTTAAGTCTCAATGTAGTTATTTAGCATCTCTCACCACCTTGATTAATGCACTTTTTAGAACAGATTGTGTCCCCACTCCTAAATGCTTCCCCCATTTCCAACGTAAACTTTTCTGAATTTAGCTGTAAACCAGAAATTTGTCATCGTTTTAACCAACCCTGGTACATGATTGCTGGTGCAGGTCTGTCCTCACAGAAGTCAATCTAAAATGTTATGGCCTCAGTGTACTCATCCACATTGGTTGTGACAGACCTTAAACATCCCAGTCAGTACAGTCCAAACCTGAGGGAAGATCCTCCATAGCTTCCCCAAACCACTTGTAGGATCTCCTCATAACAGATATAGAGAGTTTTAATTTCTGACTGTATGCAGGATTCAGGTGGACCAAAGATGTGATCAGTGTCCCAGTGCAGCATGGCAGACTATGTGATAGATACTGTTGATTGTAGTGTTAACAGTTGATCTAAAGTATTCTCCTCCCTGGTCACACATAATTAGCTGATTGGTAGTGTCCATCTATCCATCCATCGCCAACCACTTATCCGAAGTTGGGTAGCCGGGGAACTGGAGCCTATCCTCTGAGTTCTCATTGGGCGAAATGAAGGGATACACCCTTGAAGGGTCGCCAGTCCATCACAGGGCAGACCAAGTAGGGGAAGAAAGTCTTGTTACAGAACACTTCAACACGATTCTCTGCAGGTGCAGACTGTCAAACGACCGCTCTACCTACTGAGGCATGCATGCCTATGATAGTAGTGTATAGGGAAAATACAGACAGACCTTTGTCAGAATAGCCTTGATGACACTTACACCTACTGCACCCTTTGTAAGCATCACACAAACGATTTACAATATCCCTGGTGTCCTCTGGGTTTCCCTTGGTGCCTCCTGCATCCCCTTCCCTTATTGCCCCGCTTGATATTTTACGGCCTTTTACCTTGAACATACCTTGTTAGGATGATTAACAGATATCCGTAACCTGGTACAGGGCTATATCTAGAATTCAAGGGAGGAACCTCACGCATTCCTTAGGGGAATAGAGGAATGAAACAAAGAAGACCGATACATTCTCAATGGGAGTGAAACAACAATGGACAGACTCTTGTATTCAACAAATAAACTTTAAAAGACAACCGCACACATTTCCTCCTTGTCATAGCAACAAGACTGACCTGCACTCTTTATCTGACCCTTCTAGCAGGGAGTTCATTAAACATCTTTGACTGACATTTATCTCGAAACTCTGACTCATTTTTCCGATTTCCACCACAGTAGACCAGTAGCTCATGCTAGAGACACCCATTGTTAAAGTCCCTGAGGATGATAATGAAAGAGTCCGGGTTTGTCCGCTTCAGACACAGTATCTGGTCAGCAAGCATGTACTCTGCCTCCAGCATGTGGGCCTGCTTTGGAATGCAAACACCGGCCAATGTGAATGAATCAACATCACAGGAGGAGTACAAGGGCTTGCAAATGATGAAGGTTTATAGAACATTAAAAGTGCTACAGAAATACTTTCACATCTTAATACCATCCACTGTTAATATATAAATAAATACATCCACCTTTTAGTTTGCAAGAGAGCTGTGTCACATTCTACTCTGAACAGCTGGAAGTTTCCCAGTCCCAGTGTAGGAGTCTGGTATTGATCCATACAGACAAGTTTTCATAAAACGCAAAGGGCAAGATGAATAAAAGTCTATTCTTTCCAACCAGTGAATGAAGTTTGTCTAATTTGTTGGACAGTGATCACACGTTACAGTGAAATATTTCTGGCAAGGGCATGTATAGTCTGTGTCTGCAGAGATGCACAAGTGCTCTGGGACGTTCCCTCTCCTCCAACATTTCACTGCATGAACAATGTAAGTGCAGCTTTGACAAAAATATCCAATAATTCCACAGATGGGATAAGAAAGTTGGGGAATAAATCTGCAGAAGTAGTTTCCCAAATGTTCATAATATTTTCTCTGTTAAAGACCTGCGGGGTACAGCGTTGTAGCAAAACAGAATTTGTAAAAAAGAAAAAGTATAATATGCATTCCTACACACCAAGTCTGCCCTCCATGACGCCATCCTGCAACACATATCCTTCATTCAATGAAAATAATCATTATCATCACACCATAATAATTACACAACAGCTTACCATCAGGGAGTGGTTTACAGGATAAAGCATCATCCAAATCTCTGGCAGTGGCGGGATCAATGGTGAAGATGCATTCATTCCTGCAGATGATAAATTAATAGGTGGTATTAGAGTAACACAGTGAGGTTATCCTTACTACATATCATGATGAACATTTACTTATAGCTATTATATTTTTTACATAAATTATAAGAACCACTGGCAAATGCTGGTCAGTTAAATTATAACTGGGAAGTATGCCAAGTTTGTAAGCCACTGAGTGTTATCTAGAAACTCTAAAATTCTAAATTCTAAAAATATTCTAATCCAGGGGTCTCGAATTCAAATCACTTAGGGGCCCATGTGTTATACGGAAGAGGGCCAGTGAAACAAGGATGAAGAAACAAAAGTTCAAGTATATAACCATCGATTTTTTAAATAATAACAATTTCACATTTCTTTCACAAGTATAGGTAACTAACTACCTATATAGCGTAGCCTGGTCTAGGCCTACATATTTAGCCTACTTCTTTCAAGAAAACCGACACTTCTGTTGACACAAGTCAGGCCCTTTTTGCTTTCAGATAGTGTGTGCTTAGGGGTGTGTTTAGTCCATTCCTCTTGACTCCTCCCCCATGATTGCATACCCATCCACTCCTCGAACACTATGGTGAAGTTTGCAGATGACAATAGTGGGACTGTTACCCAACAATGAGGAGACAGTACAGGGAGGAGTTTCAACACCTAAGTGTGATGTTCAGACAATATTATAGTACTGGACACCACTAAAACCAAGAAGATCATCATTGTGGACTTAAGAAAAAGGCCATTCTTTCAAGAATGAGTACACCATTGATAAGGAGGGACGTTAGTTTGAATAGGGAGTCACAGAGGCCATCAATGTAAAGAGTTCATGACTATCACTGAAGGATAAGAATAAATTTGTTGCCATTTTACAATGCTGTCATTTCAGCTATTCCCAAATGCCCGAAGGTTAACTTGCCTATGAAACCATCCTTGTTTTCAGTTGTCAAGCAACTGTATTGTTTATAAGGGCTGAGATGCCTTCAGTTAGCTTAGACAGCAGATGTCAGTGATGAAACATTTTCCAAAATGTTGTCCCAGATGATTCACCTTTAAAAGAATTTTGTTTTTTTCAAAGATATCCCCTTTTCCCCCACCCAAATTCCCAGAGTTTCCTATGGCTGTCACTTTTTTGATACCCCTCTTCCTGCCGACAACGTTGACAGGAAGGAGGAAGCCGTAGCATGTGTCTACTACTTATGTTTCAGAAATGATCCCTAATGATCATAGAAGGAGCATTTAACTGAAATTCCCAGCTTGCTTATGGATTGTAAAGATTGTGCCAAAACGTCAAGATAAGCACCAGTGTCAATCTCTCCGACTTGGATATAACTTGGATATATATAATTGGTTTGAGAAGTACAATTATAAAACCTAGTCCTCTCACCGTAGGTCTCTCCTCTTACACATCTCCTGTGGCGGGATAGTCCAGGGCAAGTCCTTAGGTAGACAGTCCAGTACTTCCTCAGAAAACTCAGAGAAATCCACGCCATATTCGGTTAGAATGCCCTCCGTTTCTGGCTCAATTTCTCCGGCCTGACCCAAGGACTTAGAAAGACGGCTAGAGAGAAGAGGCACAGACAGATTTGAAGGAGAACCTTTACACCTAGAGTACACTACCTGAAAAATCAAATACTCCACAAAAGAAAGAAATGTGAAAAATAAATAATGTAGTTTTTTTAAAAAGATATGGCCATTATTGCAAAAAGTCTCTACATTTGTCCAATTGATACAAGGCCCACCCTTCAGCAAAGTAGTTGTCAGCTGGCCAGTCTGTGATACGACAGATGAACAACGTGTTCAAGTAGTCGCCTGGGCGAAAACTGAAGTCAGTGGGACAGTCAGTCAGGGGAATGTTAATCCGGGGCACTCTGTGGTCCACAGGGGAGAACATTGCAAAGGGCTTGTCAGGAAGGAATTTGAGGAACCCAGTTACAGCTCTGGAGTGTTTCCGCTCAGAAATGTACACCACCTGGTAGAGGGAAATGAGGAAATGGAAATAAGGAACTAATTCAGGGGCAGAATGAGATTTTTTTTTGTCATTTACTCCTCATTTAGTCATTTACTCCTCTTAATCTAAGAAATAGGAAGAATTTATAGGAAGGAGTTATGTCTGACCTCACAATGTAGGCAAGGAAACACCAATACTAAACACAAAGAAAGATAGAAATAAAGAAAGCAAAGGAAACTCACTATAGCAGTCCTTTGCAAGATTTCTCCATTGGGTCTTAGATTTGAGGAGTCTTCCTGAGGTTCACCTATTTCCTCATTCTCTGGAGTCAAAGAGTAAAAAGACATTAAAAAACAAGACTTACTAGCTGTATAACTTAGTTTGGTAACAACGGAACTACCTTCCATGATTTCCATCATTGCCTCATCACAAATAATTGGCTAAAAAGTTAAATACCCGAGGCACTAAGGTTGATATTTCCAACTCCGCTGAGGATCTCATCCTGCTTCATGAACTGGTTTCCCACAACGACATCTGGACTCTGTGGTTGCTCTGTCTTCTTTGGTGGTATTGGGATCTTCTTCTCTTCCACTTGAGCCATCTTTCCTGTCTGTTGCTCTGATTCACTGGTGCCCTCATAGTCGGTATCTGACCTCACAACCTTGCCAAGAAGAAACCTTATTGATAACCCATTCAATTATGCTGTGTTTAAAACTAAGCTAGGCAACTTTCTTTCAGTTTCATTTGCTAAAATTTGAATATCCCTCAAACAGTAATGAATAATTTGAATATACTTCAAAATTGCACTTTTCAAAAACTGCCTATTCCAGGTTTGAGTTTGGGATTTTTTTAATCATCTTGGATGTTATGTTTTTATCATTTGATTGCTAGAGCAGGTTCATCATGTTACTATTGTGTTGAACCCAAGCTGCGAAACTACTTTGCCTTAGCAGGTCAATAATCATGTGAACTTAAATTGGCAGTAAACAAATTTATTGCTCCAACTTAGTCAGTATTTATCTCACAGCATAGTGGCTATAGAATAACAATGCTATCAGTGTTTAGGTTGGTTCCCTACAGGGAAGCAAATTTTGTCGACAAAAAGGTCCGATCTCGCAGCAAATTTTTTTCCTTAAAATTGTATCCCTTTTCCCCCCACCCAAATTCCCTGAGTTGCCTATGGCTGGATCTGTCACTTTGATACCCCTCTCGAGCATTGATAGGAAGGAGGAGGCCGTAGCATGTGTCTCCTCCAAGTCACATGACAACTAGCCTTTGCTATTTCACACATCATGGTCTTGCAGGAAAAGCACAGTGCCTGGCCGGCGGAGAACGAAGCAAGAGTACTTTCCGTTTAAAGGCAACCACCCGGATGACCCAGAGGGGGATACTAGCAAACATAGAATCCTTCATCCAACCTAAACCCCATATCCATGTGGGGCTTAGCCAATTATGCCCCACTAACTATGGATCTCCGGCCGTGGTTGGAAACGCCACGGCCGGGATTCGAACACCAAGCTGGATGACGCAGAGATGCGCTGAGCAGCGCCTTAACCCCCTGCACCACCAGAAGCCCCTCGCAGGAAAATTAAGTCTCAATTTATAGCCAGAAGGAAGTGTATCAACTATAGCATAACCAAAATAAGAAGATAGCATTTTTGTAGCTATTGGTAGCTGTCCTGATAATAGATATAGAGGATAATGGAACAACCCCAAGTGAAAGTGGAAACCTAATGAGAAAGAAAAAAAGAATGCTGATGTTGGAGAAGGCTAAGGCGGCAAAGAGGGAAAGTGATTGATGGGAAAATAGTTCAAAATATTTTCCTTCTTTATTGATTGTTTCTGTTTTATCTTTGTATTCGACTGTATAGTCAATCTAAATACCATATGTACATCTTGCATCATATTATAATAAGTGACTGTTTTTGCATAGATTTTGTAACTGTAAAAATCAAAATAAACCATGGGGGGAAAAGAAAGAGTTAAAACGAAATGCCTTTATAAGCATGCTCAATAATCCTAGCAAGAAATCACAAAAAACTTCAATCGGTGCATCTGGATACAATGTTCATTGAAAGAAAGGTTTCATCACTTAAAGTGTCTTGATTCATGCTCAATAATTCGGCTAAGGGAATCACAAAAAAGGTGAAATGGTTAAACTGGCTAAGAAGTTTATTCAGAAACGTTTTGTCACTCAAACAGGTTACAGGTGAGGGTCTAAGGACAGGATATAGTGTTAATGTAAAGTCCACTGAGGCAAATTGTCAATTTGTGATAATGGGCTATTCAAATAAAACTGACTTGACATGACATCTTCGGTCTCTACTGACTGCAAGGGTGGGGATGCTTAGAGCTGAGGATGACATTCTGATGAATGTTGAAACATACTCCTGTTGTTGTTTTTTTTGAAAACTTATGTCCAAATGACCTGATGGAACTATTTTTACTTTGTTGACTACCTGGATTATTGAGCATGAATAGATGCATGAGGATATAGTTGTGCAAATCCTTGATAGGGTGGAATTCTAGTTTGAACAGGAGGCCAATGAGGCCCTCTATGTGAAGAGGGAACGGCCATCCTCAAATGGGAGGGATGTCAGAGTACATTTATTCCCATCTTATAATGATGACGTGATGGTAACCATTTCCCTTTCCCTGCAAAGTACATGTTTCCATTGAAACACTGGACTATGGTCAATTTGCATATGAGGCCATCATTGGTTTTGGTCATTATGGAACTGTAGTTTATAAGAGTAGTGATGTCTACAGACAGCTTAGACTGAAGATGTACCCTGATGCAATGTTTCTTTCAAAAAAAAATTGTGTTCATATGAACCGATTAAACTTTTGAGAGTTAAAACAAGAGTGAACCTCAGATTCAAAAATATACATTACTTTCCCCAAATTCACACTACAAAAGGAAATCACCAAATCATCACCGGTTTAGGCTTCAGTTTTGTTTCAATGAACATTGTGTCTAAAAAAAAAAAAAAAAAGATTCCCTTATCAGTCCCGCAAGGGGAAATTTGTTCTCTGCATTTTTTACCCAACCTATTGTATAGGAGCAGTGAGCTGCCAACATATGGCGCTCGGGGAGCATTTAGGGGTTAAGTGTCTTACTCAAGGACACCTCGACATGCTGTATGCAGGACCGGGATCGAACCTGTAACCTTCTGATTGCCAGACGACCGCTCTACCCACTGAGCTATGCCGCCCCATGTATGCATGCATGTATGCATGTATGCATGTATGTATGTATGTATGTATGTATGTATGTATGTATGTATGTATGTATGTATACATACATACATACATATATATATACATAC
>OMLC01037831.1:0-19193 GCA_900302585.1 Regalecus glesne
CTCGCTGCCATGACCAACCAGTATGATACGGGTAATATTAGTTTTAGGGCAACTCATTCCCTTGAGAACACGGAGTGTCCCCTTGTGGTACTCTGTACCACCGGGCTGACCACGTCCCCACTGACTCAGTGGCCGGGGAGGAAGAGAAGTACCATATTAAAAAGTCCCTGGTTAAGTGTGTTTACCCTAACTGGACGTTTGTTAAAGCCAGGAAGGGTCCCAGACAGAGCTCCAGCCAAGTGGAGGGAGGGGAGGAGCCGAAGCGTAGACCAGTAGTGATTCCGTATGTGGTGGGAGTGTCGGAACAGTTGAGACGCGTATTTTCAAAACATTGCGTCTCAGTCGCTTTCAAACCCCTGAACACACAGCAGTAGAAGTTGATCCACCCCAAGGATCGGGTCCCCCGGCACAAACAGAGTAACTTAGTGTACGCTGTTAAATGCCAGGTGGACTGCAGTGACTTGTATATCGGGGAGACTAACCCGACGCTGGCTAAAAGGATGGCGCAGCATAGGAGAGCCAACACGTCAGGTCAGGACTCTGCGGTCTACACCCACCTACAGGCGAGTGGCCACTCATTCATGGATGATGATGTTCACATCCTTGATAGGGAGGAACGCTGGTTAGAATGGGGGGTGAAGGAGGCCATTTATGTGAAGAGGGAACGACCGTCTTTGAATAGGGATGGTGGCCGGAGAGTACATCTGTCGGCGTCTTACAATGCCGTGATCGCAAACATTCCCCAATCCTCTGTGAATGATGCTCATTGTCACTGAATGTACAGTTGATCACCCAACTTGCATATGAACGCAGCCTATTGTCGCGTGGCATCAAGGTACTGTTTATAAGGAGGGGGATGTTTGCCTTCAGCTCAGACTGAAGAAGTCACCTGCTGAGTGACAAACATTTCTCAATAAACTTCTGATCCAGTTGAACAGATTCACCTCTTTTTGTGATTTCCCTACCTGGATTATTGAGCATGCATGAAGACATCCACTAGCTATGTTTGGGGGATCTCAAAGTGTTCCCAGGCCAGTGTGGAGATACAATCCCTCAATATGCTCCTCGGTCTACCCCATGGCCTTCTCCGAGCTGGACATGCCAGAAAAATCTCTTTTCGGAGGCGATCAGGTGGCATCCTTACTAGAGCCCCAAACCACCTCAACTGGCTCCCTTCTATTTGTAGGACCAGCGGCTCTACTCTGAGTCCCTCATGTATGTCTGAGCTTCTCACCCTATCTCTAAGGGAGACACCCTCCTAACAAACCCCATCTCAGCTGCTTGTATCCGTGATCTCGTTCTTTCAGTCATGACCCAGATTTCATGGCCATAGGAGAGAGTGGGCACAAACATTGACTGATAGATCGAAAGCTTTGCCTTTTGGCTCAGCTCTCTGGTAGCAGTGGTTTGGTAAAGGGAGTGCAATGCCGCTCCAGCAGCTCCAATTGTCCGGTCCAACTCATGCTCCATTCTCCCCTCACTTGAGAACAAGACCCCGAGATACCTGAACTCTCTCACTTGGGGTAAGGACTCATTCCTTACTCAGATGGGACATTCCTCTGGTGACCTGCTAAGAACCATGTTCTCAGATTTAGAGAACCTAATCCTCATTCCAGCTGCTTCACACTCAGCTGTGAACCGATCCAGTGAGTGTTGGAGGTAAGAGACCGATGATGTCATCAAAACCACATCATCTGCAAAAAGCAGTGATTTAATCCTAAATTCACAAAAATTGCAACACCTCTCTTCCACGACTATGCCTGGAGCTTCTGTCCACAAATAAACAGGATATGTGATGAGGAGCAACCCTGGCAGAGACCAACCCCTACTGAGAAAGGGTCCGACTTACTACCCAGAACTCTGACACAACTTTCCTTTCGGGCAATAGAGATATTGGATGGGCCTGAGTAGTGACCCTCTTATCTCATACTCCCACAGTAACTCCTAAAATATATCAGTCATAAGCCTTCTCCAAATCTACAAAATACATGTAGACTGGATGGGCATACTCCCAGGTCCCCTCCAGGATCCTTGCAAGCATAAAGAGCTGATCTGTTGTTCCACGACCAGGACGGAATCCACATTGCTCCTCCTCAATCTGTGGTTTGACTATTGGCCGGACCCTCCTTTCCAGCACCTTAGAGTAGAGCTTTCCAGGTCGGCTGGGTAATGTGATGCCTCTGTAATTACCATATACCCTCTGGTCCCCTTTATTGAACACTGGGACCACCACCCCTGTCTTCCACTCGTTAGGCACTGTCCCAGAATTCTAGGCAATGTTGAAGAGACGAGTCATCCATGACAGCCCCTCAACACCCAAAGCCTTCATTATTTCTGGACGGATCTCATCAATTCTTGGGGCTTTGCCACTGTGGAGTTTTTTGACTACCTCAGTGACCTCCTCCTGGGAAATTGATATTAATCCTCCATCATCCCCAAGCTTTGTCTCTATCCTAGAAGGTGGGTTAGTTGGGTTCAGGAGTTCCTCAAAGTGTTCGTTCCATTGTCCCATTACCTCCTCAGTTGAGCTCAACAGCATCTCATCCTTACTATAAACAGCCTAGATGTTTCCCCATTTTCCCTTCCTGAGGTGCCGGACGGTTTTCGAGAAGCGCTTTGGTGCTGACCTAAAGTCCTTCTCCATGTATTGATGCATGCTAAATAATCCAGGTATGGAAATCACAAAAAAGAGAATTGATTCACCTCTTTTTTTATGTACTTCTCCATGGCTTCCCTGAACTCCTCCCACACTCACTGCTTTGCCTCTTTCCCTACTGAGGCTGCCATCCTTCAGGCCTGTTAGTACCTTGCAACTATCTCTGGAGTCTCCCAGGATAAGTTATCCCGGAAGGCCTCCTTCTTCAGTCGGACAGATTCCCTGACTGCTGGTGTCCACCAGGGTGTTCATGGGTTACCAACCCCTTGAGACACCTATAACCTTGAGACCATAGCTCGTAGTTGCAGCTATGGTAATGGAAGCTGTGAACATCACCCAATCTTGTTCAATGTCCCCAACCTCTACAGGGATGCTTGAAAATTTCTACTGTAGGTGGAAGTTGAAGGTCTTCTTGACGGATTCCTCCTTGAAGCGTTCTCAGTTCACCCACACTATATGTTTGGGCTTACCATGTCTGTCCTGAGGCTTCCCTCTCCACCTGACCCAACTCACCACTAGATGGTGGTCAGTTGACAGCTCTGCTACTCTCTTCATCCGAGTGTCCAAAATAAGTGGCATTAAATCATATGAAACAATTACAAAAATCTATCTTTGATTTGAACCCTAATTTGCTCTGGTACCATGTACACTTATGAGCATCCTTATGTTCAAACATGGTGTTTGTTATGGACAATCCATGACTAGCACAAAAGTCCAACAATAAAGCACCACTTGGGATGAAATCAGGGAGGCCATTCTTCCCAATCACACCCCTCCAAGCGTCTCCATCATTACCCACATGTGCATTGAAGTCTCCCAGTAAAATGATAGCGTCCCCTGCAGGAGCTCCATTCAGGACTCCATCCCGTCTCCAAAACGATTGAATACTCTGAAGTACTGTTTGATGCACAGGCACAGACGACAGTCAGAATTCTTCCTCCCGTTATTCTAAAACGTAGGGACATGACTCTCTCATCCACAGGATTCCAATATAGTGGCCCTCAGCCGAGGACTTGTGAGTTTGCCTACACCTGCCCAGCGTCTCTCACCTTGGGCAACTCCTGAGAAGTATAAATTTCAACCACTATCTAAGAAATTGGTTCCAAATCCAATGCTGTGTGTAGAGCCCCACCAGATCTAGTTGGTACCGTTCCACCTCCCACACAAGCTCTGGCTCCTTATCCTCCAAGGAGGTGACATTCCATGTCCCTAATGCCCGCTTCTATTGCTTGGTTCTGGTCCGCTGAGACCCTTTGCCTTCACTGCTACCTGTCTGGCAGTGCACCCGACCACACTGGTTCTTCCTGTAGGTGGTGGGTCTACAGGATGGAGAAGTGTCCACGTTGCTTTTTTGGGCTGAGCCCGGCCGGGCTCCGTGGTAAACTTGGCCACCAGGCGCTCGCTGACGGGCCCTCCTTCTAGGCCTGGCTCCAGATGAGGGCCCCGGGGTTCCTCCATGCAGGGTATTGTCACTTCTTCCTTGATCTTTCATTGAGTTTTCTTGAACCATTCTTAGTCTGGTCCCTCACCTGAGTCCAATTTGCCATGGTAGACCCTAACAGGAGTACAAGGCTCCAGAGAACAAAGCTCTCAGGATCATAGAGACACTCAAACCACCACGATAAGGTGATGATTCCTCGGAGAGGACACTAAAATGTTTTCTATTAAATTCACGTATGTCTTCCCATGTTTGTTTTAATAATGCAGCATACACATGTGTGTGAGTATGGAGGATACATATTTGTGTATGTGTGTGCCTGCAAACTCTGAAGTACAAACAGTGTACACTAATTCACTTGTCTTAATCTGTTTTTACTCAGAACTATTCTGGAGGTGGGTCAGCCAGCATCCAATCATAATGGAGGTCAGCTTCTCTTTGGTCATGATGGGTATCTGTACATTTTTATTGGTGATGGTGGTCGAGCAGGGGACCCTTTTGGAAAGTTTGGCAACTCTCAGAACAAGTAGGTTTACTTATAAGAGTAAATTAACCTTCCACCTTGGTCTTAATAATGTGTACAGTAACAGATGATATTTAGTTGTTTTTTTTCCATAGTCCTGTTTTGTAAAAAGCTTGTGTTTTTTATTATTTCATAACTTTTTGGGTAGTAAAACTGAAAAGGATAACAGCTGCAGGAGGGACAAATTCAGTTTGCTCAGGCAAGTGACATAGCCAAATTAGATACACCTAAACCTACATTGACTCTAATAAAATAGGGTATAAGTCGGGACATAATTGACGTCTCTATTACTGAGGTAATAATTGGTTGAATCAATAATATTGCATTGATAAACATGTGATTAAATCAAACCTGCTTTTCAGATTGCACACACACTAGTGTTGAACTGTGAGAACGAATATGAAAATGCAAAAGAAAAAGAACTAAAGAAAGAAGAAATTAAAATTTAGAAACATCTGAGGGTTTAAAGAGAAAACATGGTGGTGGCTACGGATGAGCTCTTACATAGCAGTGACTCCAGTTTTCAAAAATCATAATCCTTTGGGATTGTCATGGAAATTTACCTGTGAACATCTTCGGGGAGTAAAGCTCAGGATATAGTGTGGGTAATCTAGTAATCAAAAGATTGGTGGTTTGATCCTTGACCCCTTCAGAAAGCATGTTGAAGCATCCTTGAGCAACACATTGAACCCCTGAATGCATATGGCTTTGTCAATGTTGCCATGTGGATCACAATCCTGCTGTGGATACTTATGGAAACCAGTTTATTCTTTCACCACTTATTTGTCATCGAAAGTGCATTTAAAAGTTAACTTCATTCTTACTTTGTTAACGTATTGTCCGCAGCAGCCTTGTTATCTCTGAACCTTTTCTTTCAAAACTTCATAAGAACCTGGCTCTGACAGTAGGCAAAATCTTTTGACTTGAAAGTGATGATACCGTTATGCCATAACTGATCAGTAAGAATCTATTGATCATGGTAATGCAGTTTAAATATTAGGAGGTGAAATAAATAAGTCATGATCTGGAGTCATCAAATACATTAAAAGCCTCTCTATTACTTAAATTACATTTAATCTTGATAAGATTAAATTGCTTTTCCAAGTAAAATAGGGTTTTCTAAATTCTGCTCCCAGAATTGATACGGTGAAGTGGTGCTGATTATAGATATTTAAGGTATCACACAAATTGTACATTCATAGTTCATAGTTTAAACAAATTATACAATTATACAATATATAACAATTATAGGTCCTGTTTCAAATGAATACATTGTACAGAAGAATGACATATATTCTAAACTCATCCTACCCAACAATGAACAAGGTATCTCCATTACAGGCTTTAGGAAAGATATTTCTCTAACACATCGACTCAATATATTTTTGCAGGCCTTTAGACTCTTGAAATACTCAAGTTCTTCATGGGTGTAGGCACTCTGAAAACAGCCATTAGTTCACAATATCTTGATATGTTATTGTAGGATATTCAGCCAAGCTTGCGGTCCGGTTCATCTTAAGAACAATATATGGATCTATGTCATCCACTAAGCTTATCTTCTCTGAATATTAGTTCTTTACTTTGGCTCAAGTGAATCAAAATAATTCACTAGATATACCATCATGGGCCTGATAATTGAATTCCACATAGCTAGCAAAGGACAACTTCTTTTAATAGGTCAGAGTCAGGTACTTCATACGTTTTTTTCCCCTTTTGAACTCTCCCCCAGATAATGAACTGTTGCAGTAAATTTATTAATAGGGAAAGAGGGAACTTTTCTTAACTTTTTATACACTTCCAAAGACAAACATTCAGCAAAAGCACACATTGTATACAACAAACAATGAGATGCTACACATATCTAACATGGCAGCAATGAGAAAGTCACATTACTGATGGCAATAATGGATATCATAGGTGGAACATCTGGCAAACTCCAAGTAAGGGAGGACCTTGAAGAATTGCATGACGCAGACTTAAGCAGAACATGGAGACTTGGGGCAATGGGAGAAGCTGCCAACAGCTCCCAGTACCAAATAACTCAACCACCTTTAAGATGTGAGGCATTCTTTGTAAAGTGCTTTAAGTGGTTGATACACGAGAAAAGTGAAAATAAGAGAGAAGATATATCAGAACAAGTCAATTTACCATTTAAATTAAGAAATCTAGGCACGACATTGCTTAGTAGGTAGAGTGGTCACCTGGTCAATCAGAAGGTTACAGGTTCAATCCCCACACATGAAGATAAGTGTGTTGAGATGTCCTTGAGCAAGACACTGTTCCCCTAACCGCTCTCTCCTGTGATAGACTGGTGACCTACACAGGGTGTAACTTGCCTTTCACCCAATGAGAACAGTTCTAGTTCTCCTGCGACCCAATTTTGGATAAGCAGTTGACGATGGATGGATGGATTAAGAAATCTCCCCAATTTAGAAATGTCTTATCTTATTTTTCCTTCAAGCCGACACCTGTATCTCAACCAGACTCACACAAAACCTTTTCAGATTTTCTGAATAAATGATGGCTTTCAATGGTTCACATTAATTTATTTTTACATGATCTGTTGTTCAGAACCTACCACCTGTTTTGTGGCTTGTTGTCAGACCCAATTCTTAGATTCATGATACAATTAGTATTTGTGTTGCAAATCTATGGCAGCCATCATATGGTTAATGCCAAAGACAGTGTTAGTACTGGAAGTACTTGGACAAGTGTTGTTGCGAGTGAATGTCAGATTATCTGAAGATTTGCATTTACAATGACTAAATGGGAAGCACAAAATCCTATGGTTTGACATGCATTACATTAATGCACATATTTTATAAGGCTGGTGGGTGTCAAATGGGCTTTCTTTGTCCTTAAACTCAAGCTTAACAGGATATATTGAAAAGGTTCATCTTATTCTTTGCATTTGATGTCAAAAAATGACAACATATTAGCATTTGTTCAGAGACGAATTGCCTATCAAAGTACAACATAAAGATCTCTTAGTTCACAAAAAGAGTTGAATAGGTTCAACTGAATCAGACGTTTATTTAGAAATGTTTTATCACTCAAACAGTTGACTTCTTCAGGCTGAGCTGAAAGCAAACATTCCCCTCTTTATAAACAGTACATTGATACCACACAACGATAGGCTGGTTTGATGTGCAAGTTGGGTGATCAACTGCACATTCAGTGGCAATGAGCACCATTCACAAAGGATTGGGAAATATTTGCGATCACGGCATTGTAAGACGCCGACAGATGTACTCTCAGGCCACCACCCCTTCTCAAAGACGGTCGTTCCCTCTTAACATAAATGGCCTCCTTTAACTCCCTTTCAAACCAGCGTGCCTCCCTATCAAGGATGTGAACATCATCATCCCTAAATAAGTGTCCACTAGCCTGTAGATTGGTGTAGACCGCAGGGTCCTGGCCTGACGTGCTGGCTCTCCTATGCTGCGCCATCCTCTAAGCCAGCATCTGTTTGGTCTCCCCGATGTACAAGTCACTGCAGTCCTCCTAGCATTTAACAGTGTTTTGCCGGGGGACCCGATCCTTGGGGTGGACCAACCTTGAAGCAGTGTGTTCAGGGGTTTGGAAGTAACTAAGACACTACGTTCTGAAAATACGCGTCTCAACACTCCCACCATATACAGAATCCCTACCGTTGTGTGCTTGGGCTCCTCCTCTCCATCCACTTGACTGGAGCACTGTCTGGGAGGCTTCCTGGCTTTAACAAAGACCCAGTTAGGGTAACCACACATAACTAGGGATTGTTTAATATGGGACTTCTCTTCCTCCCCGGCCACTGAGTCAGTGGGGACGTTGTCAGCCCGGTGGTACAAAGTCCTGATTACTCCCAGGTTATGCTCCAGAAGGTGGTGGGAATCAAACCGCAAATACTGGTCCGTATGTGTGTCTGGATGCAGGACAAAACTGAACGTTTCCCCAAAACAATGTGATGACACAATCTGCAAACTTACGCTTCCTTGTGGTGAAAATAAAACATCACAGTAAACAGCAGTATAATAATACTGTGTATAAAGCTGAGTACACAAAATAAAGAACGTCTCTTAACACCCCGACTTGTTCTCTAACTTTGATTTGATTAAGCCTTCATATCCTGGATAAAACTTTTATATGCTCAACCCTTGGCTGATATAATTACCAATGGTAAGCATGGTATAGAAAGAGGCAAATTGGACCACCTTGCCATATCCAATTGGCATCTGTCTAATAAGCATGCCAAAGTTCTTTATAAATAGCAGAGATAATTTAAGAGGAATGTCTACACCTAGATATTTGAATCATTTCTTAGCTATGTTAAATGGGAAGTGTGATGGAGAGATTTGTGAGGCAGCTTGATTGAGAAGAAATATCTCACTCCTCTGAAGATTAATTTTGTTGCCTGATAATTTACCAAATTAATTCAGAATTTGTAGGATTGAAATAATTCAACTGATGGGGTTAGACGTGTACAATAAGAGGTCATCTGCATATAGGGATAGTTTTTGAGTCGGTTCATTTTGCACTCTCCCATAAATATCATCAGATTGCCATAGAGCAATGGCTAACAGCTCGATTGGGATGGCAAAAAGCAGGGGATGACAGCGGGGAGCCTTTGCAGCTGCCTCTGCCTAATGAGAAATATTCAGACCGCTTACCATTGGTAATTATATCAGCCAAGGGTTGAGCATATAAAAGCTTTATCCAGGATATGAAGGTTTAATCAAATCAAAATTGACTGAGTGTTTAGAACAGGTAGGTTCACTCGACTCAATCGAATGCCTTTTCATCCTCACGTGAGATCATCATTTCACGGAAAGAAGCTGAAGGGGAGTACACAATATTTAGCAGCCTTCTTATATTAGAACTAGGGTGTCTCTTTAAATAAAACCTGTTTGATCTGCGGATATTATTTTTGGTAATAATTTCCCAACTCTAATGGCTAAGATTTTGGACGGAATTTTATAGTCAACATTCATTAAAGAAATGGGATGATATGAGGCACACTGGTTTCAGTCTTTGCCTTTTTTAGGTTTGAGTGCATTTGCAGCTTCCCGTAGAGTAGGCGGAAGCTTTCCAAATGACAAGGATTCATTAAACATGGCCTGGAGTAATGGGGATAATTGAGGAGCAAACATTTTTATAACAGTCTGAGGTGAATCCATCTGGGCCAGGAGTTTTGTTATTATTCAATGATTTAAAAGATTGCAAAATTTCTTGGGCTGAAGCCTATCCTGCAATAGAGGCTTCAGGGATAAATGGAAAATAAAGCTTGTCAAAGAGGGTCTTTAATTTGGGATCCATCTTAGGCCTCTATCACATTTTTATTTTAGAGGACTATTCAATCATCTGCCCTCTAACGAATGCTTTTAGGGCCTACCATATCATTGAATGAGAGACCTCTGGGGTAGTGTTAGTATCAATAAAAAAATCTTATCTGGGAAGAGATGAGTCTAATAAACTCTTCATCTGCTAATAAACATGGGTTGAGCCTCCAGTGGAAAGAGGGTCTGAAGCAATGGGGTAAACTTATTTGAAAAGACAGTGCGCCATGGTTCGACACAGAAATTACATGATATTGACAATAATCTGCACTTCCCACTAGCTCGTTGACTAACAGGAGATAATCAATAAGGTTATAATTATGATGGACCCTAGAAAAGAGAGAGAAGCATTTTTATTAGAATTTTCAACTTTCATAACATCAGACAGACCAGATTGTGAAAAAAAAACATTGATGTCTTTGGCTGATTAAGATAGAGACTGAGGTCTATTCAAGGATCTGTCGAGTGTGGTGTTGAGAGCGCAGTAAAAGTAAAAGTCGTATCAGGTTGTAATTGTTGTTGGGAAGGCACAGCTCAGAGGGTAGAGTGGTCAACTGGCAATTGGAAGGCTACAGGATTGATCTTCTATCCTGCATAAAGCATGTTGACGTGTCCTTGAGCAAGACACTGAGCCCCTAACTGCTCTCTTGCTGTACATTGCTCTGGATAAAAGCATCTGCTAAATCCCTGTAATGTAATGGAAGTATGGCAGAAAATCGTTTGGTTAAAAAAATTGTAATTGTCGAAACTTGGAGCGTAAATATTGACAACAATAACGGGAAGAGAGAACAACTGTCCAATGACAATGCCATATCTTACATTGCAGTCGGAAATCACCTCTTCAGCTTCAAACGGAATATATTTGTGTATAAGGATTGCTGTCCCGCTAGCCTTGACATTAAACAGTGAGTGGTACAATTGACCAACCCATCTTCTTTTGAGATAATTAACAGTCAGATTTTACATGTGTTTCCGGTACAAATGCAATATCTGGCTTTAGTTGTTAGAGATGAGACACTACTTTCTGTCTCTTTCCTGGATTATTAAGTCCCTTAGTGCTCAGGGACTTACACTATATTGATCAAGAATGATGGGTGTTAACTCTTGATGTCATTTCAACTGAAACCTAGACTCGGCTATGAAGTCTTTTGAAAGTCATGCAAAGCCAAATTAAGATGAGCTGATGGCGAGGGAGAAAAAGTGGAGGGTTTTTACACACACACACACTCACACACACACACACACACACACACACACACACACACACACACACACACACAAAGAGAGAGAGATGTGGAATGCTTCAAGTTCCAACTGCTCCCGTAGGGCGGGCGTTTGGTGTCAAATGTTGTATCCCCACAATAATGTGTAGCCTGTTCCGTGTCTTGTGAACGCGCATATGATTCTAACACTTCATCACGTCTCAAACAGAAGGCGGGAGAAGAATGGCCCGGGAGCGCGCGTTCCGGGAACCGATGAGCCACACGTTGCGGGTTCGAACCCACCGTGAGGTGTCAGGAAGGTCATCCGGCCTTGTGTCCAGCCTCACAACGTGGGGACTTATCATGAAATGTTAAAAAATGACCTCTTACAGGAGCGTTTTTTAAAAAGTATTTGTTTTGTGTATATTGGAATCCAACAGATATTCTGTCTAAAAGGAGCAGCAGGAATGTAGTGCTCATAAAGCTCCTGCCCCCTCTCTGATGCTCTATTGATAAAGCTAAATGATCAGCTTGGTAGTTAGTTGTTGTTGTTTTAAAAAAAAATCAGAGTATGTTATTGTTAATATCTGTCTCAGAAAATACTTTTAATGAGAGGCAATACAAGAATAAGAGCAAAACAGAACAATAATCTCCAATAAGAACAATGACAGTATCCGCCACGTGAATCACGGTCATGGGAGAAGCAAAGAAAGAAGCGAAGAAGAGCTTCAGTCATTTGTACAGATTATCACAGTTCGATGTTTTTTGTTTTTTTTCCTATTATAATTTCCCAGGGTTTCACCAAATTGTAGAATAAAGGAACACTGGGCCATTTTTAAAAACTGATATTATCGGAAAATAAGATATTGGGATCTAAGAGCAGTCCAAAATGTTCATGGAAAAATTCAAGAATGCAGCTTTCAGCTCCCGCACTAGGCGGAAACATATTTTGGGGATACAGAATTCGACAGCACATGAGCGTTGACCGACAGCTCCTTTGTTTAGTCTAGAGAACTTTGGCCTACTCCGTTGAAACTGGGCCCCCTCAGTGTCAGCTGATGGGGCAGACACCCCGCCAGTGACGCGAATGATTTGTTCAGAATCAAAGTTGGATATGTTAACACTGCAGCCTGTCTTAGCAGACTCTTAATTCTTATGCTGGTGCAAAAAATTGACAAGGTTTAGTTTAGTCTGTCATCAACCGAGGACTCCAAACTTGCTTGAATTATTTTGGTTAATCTAATGTGATTATGTTGGAGACTCATGCTTTCCTACCATCACAGTGAGATATGCATACCTGCCCTCTTAGGTTCGTTCTGCACACACCAGCATTCAAACATTTCTTCCAGTGGAAGAAAACCACGGAAACGTCCATTTATTTCACATCAGCACTCTATTGTCCCGCTGGGGAAATTTGGGTTCCAGCCCAATTCAACACACTTAACCAGCCCAAACCACAACACATAAAAACTGAGATAAAACAATGAGAGTTTTGTTTAAACCACTATTAGTCCCCATGTGGAGTGGACGTGGACTAAGATGGAGCCTGGGGAGGGGGGGGGTTAAGGCCAGATGCCCTGCCTGACATCCTGCCGTGGGTTTGAACCCACAGGCTCAAGCCTTCAATTATATATTTATAAAAAACAACACTTCAAATCTTGGAAGCAATGAAACCAGTAAGATCACATATTGGGAAGATAGAAGTAACCTGAGTCGGAGTCTGACGTCCACATGAATGGCTGGACCTGGAGTTTCCACAGGCCTCCAACCGTTTGTTTTCTGTGTGACAATAAAGTTTTACCTTGTTCTCATTGGCATCGGGATGGGTGTTCTCCCAACAGTCAGAGAGCTGTTTCAGGGGGGAGGTGAAAGGGGTTTGCAGGGACACGATACATCAGATGTATCTAAAGTGTACACCCACACTCTCCGAGACAGGGATGCTCTTACTGGGTCTCAGTTGATACACCGACGTGACCCCCGCATGTTTCAGATGTCCTGGTGACCGCCTCCCCATCCATCTCGAGAAAGCGCAGCCTTCGTCAGTCATGCCGAGATCAGTTTCCTCAGCCGTGGGTCGAGTTTCAGTTTCTTAAAAACTGGTTCCAAAATTAACTGGGTGTCACTATGAGAATCTAACACTACAGTGATGCCAAGCCCGGGAAAACACAAGTGGCTGCAGACGGGAGCCGCTGTAGCTCAACACACAGATGCAAGGTGGCGTACGAGGCGGAGCAGTGGTCCAGTCTGAGTGTTGCTTTTGTCACGTTCAACATCGACAAACCGTCAGCGAAAAAGCGTCTCCGCTTCTGAAGTATTGATGAGATTCAATCTTTCAAAAAGAGCTTTTCCAAAGTACGTGGAGCCGGATGTCCTCCATAAAGAGGACAAACCCCACTGATGAAATACATTTAACGTTTCAGAAGCAGTCACATGTGACTTTAAGTGATCATCACACCGGGGTTGTCATGTCATGTCATGTCATGTCATGGTCAAGTGTTTTCCCCATAGCTGGGTCATCAATCTGCTGGTTCCTATCCCGGCGTTTATTTGGGCCTAAGGTGGAGAAACACCCTGGACAGGTCGCTTGTCCATCTCAGGCAAGGCTTGGGGGATTAAGGCTGGATACCCTTCCTGATGCCCCACCGCGGGTTCGAGCCCGCAGCCCAGTAGTTCCCGAAGTGCGGGGCTCTACCCTTGAGCGACCCCGGCCTCCTCTGCCGTGGTTGCACGTTTGTGAGATTCACAAAGTTGGTCTGTTTTTGGACGTATGCACATGTGAATGTGTGAATGTGTGACCACGTGTGAATGACCGAGGTCTGCATCGTCCAGAGGAGATGAGCTTGGCGTCTGGAAACAAGTCGAATCTGCCAAAACGTTGTCCGAAATGTAAACTTATTCATCTGATTTTATTTCTGATGCATTTTACTACCCCCCCCGCCCCCAAAAAAGCATCTAATTGGAGAAAGTGACATCACCTATCGTCATAGGAACCACTGGATGATGCTTTAGAGGCGAAGACATTCTCAGTGCACAGCCACAGTCTCTGAGCAGAGGCCTGGGCACCAGCCAGGGACCTTCTCTTCGTACCATTGGTCCATAATGACACCAATCAGATGCAGGCTGCCACACCGGTCCCCGGGTTACTGTCAGTCACCACATGTCCAGTCCACGTTATCTATTGATGCACTGACATCCTAGGTGATCACGCGTGACCTCAACACCATCATTGACTTACTCCATTGGTTAGACGTTGGCTGTTTTTTTTGGAACAGCAGATAAGCAGAAATCCACAGGCCCTCAAGACTTTAACACCGGTCTAACCGCCCAAGACCTCCCCTCTCTGCAAACACGCAGCGTTGATCCCCCTGACTCCTTGCGCTCTTCAGCTTCATCATCCGGCTCACACCGGCAGCAGCAGCAGGAAAACCAGCCCAAGCGGCTGCAGATCACTAAGGTCTTCGGGGTTGGGAAACTCTGAGCACAGTCCGGGGAGTGAAGCATGTGGAGACACAGTCCACAGCTATCTGTGATTATGTCAACTTGTGCAGCCCTCAGGCTGTGCTGTGGAACGTGGCAGCACACTGGTTATTTAACTGCCCTCCCTGAAAAGTCAAGCAGCTGAATCAAATACACATCTGTACACAAGCACATGTGGGCTAACAGAGCAGCCTGCGTGCAAATGGAGGTGCATGTCAGACACGCACACAAGCAAGAAATCCCCGAGAGGCAGGTCATACGGTTCACTGCATCACGCACACACACACACACACACAGACACACACACACAGAGACACACACACACACACACACACACAGTGTCGGCTGGTCCAGAGCCCCACTTTGACAGAGGGACAAATAAGGCTCTTTGGACTCTTTCTGTCACCGGGCTCAAGCAGAACTGTAATTTTATAGCACGTAACATTGAGTGTGTATGTGTGTGTGTGGGACTAGAATTTACAACTATCATAGATGGGGACAGAAAATGATATCTTATCAACAAGGCCATGGCCGGGGCTGCACACACAGCAATGAACAAGATCTCTCCATCATGACCTTTTTCATGAAAGGCCAAAATCTATACACATATGATCATGATAATATAATAATAGATAGTGAATGGACTCTTTTTTATATAATGCTTTCCTAGTTTACAACCACTAAGGACACTACATAATGATATTGATAATAATAATAATAATAATAATAATAATAATAATATATGGTAAAGGGGCTCAACTTTATATAACACTTTCCTAATCTAACAATTACTCGGAGCACATATTACTATATAATATATACTATATATAATAAATGCTATAGCGACAGTGCATATATTAATGAACATTTTTAACATAAATATGCAAATTTAACCACAAGGCCAATTTAGATGTTTTCCCCAAGCAGTTCGGAGTAATATGCAAATAGAAGTCGTCCACTTCTATGTATTTGTACAGACAGTCCACATATATTTGTGTCATCTGCAGTGAATCAAACCTCAGTTCTCATCACTCTGGGTATAGTAAGTCCATCCAAACATTCCATCAGGAAGTGCTCAGGAACGGGGCCTAATTACTTCAGGTCTTTTAAACTCGAGTTGTCTCGTCGCCAGATAAGAATGTGCTGTCGCCAGGGATAATGTGTCAGGGGGGCATTTTCTCAAGTCACGTTGCTCCCACAACTTCCAAGCTGACCAATAGTTTCGAGGAGCACACAGCCTCCTATAAAGCCGAGGGTCGAGCCGGGGGGAGCCTCCATTCATTTGGGGGAAAGTGGGAGGTGGGATTCTACTCTGCCGGTCGACTTGCTTCACTACTGGACTTGCCTCACCGTAATTTTCCCATTGGACGCCATGCTGCGAGTCAGGTGTCTCAGAGGAGGCAGCAGGGGGGCCGAGGCGGCTCATCTGATCGGAGCCATGGTTGGTACCTGTTGTGATGGTTTACGTGTTGTCCTATTCCAGATTATGACAGTGTTGATTTATTTTATTTTTTTTCCTAAAATGGAGTAGAGAAATCAGTCAGTCATCCAATCAATCAAATAACAAGTCAAGCAGTCGAATTAAATAAAGACAGCGTGATCGGTTTTTTTTTCTACACACCTTTAGGGCAACACTTTTGAAAACGAATGATAATTTTATGCACTTTTCACGAGAATGAGATAAAAATCGTTTTGGGGTTTTTTTTTCTAATAAAACGTTCCATTGTGAGGTTTTAGTTTCATGGGCTGGTTGGACGAGTTTGACGTCTAACAGTGGTTTTCACGCATGCGCTGAGACTCAAAGACGCAGTTGTCAAGTGACCACACAGGTTCCCCATCCGACAGCTAGAAAACGTGATCCAGTTTACCTCTCTCTCTGGGATCACTGGGATTAGTTGATCGCACCTGCTCTTAATTTAGTGTGTGATTGATTATTTAACTCATTAATTTGAAATCTGATGCGAGTTAATCGGAATAATTTCTGGGTTTTCCAATGGCTACAATAGTGTCGCACCTTCAAGAATCCTCGGTAATCAAGGTAAGAAAATCAAGACAAATGATATCTGACCTAACGCAAAACTTTGTGTGTATCTGTCGGACAGTTAGCGTCTGGAAGACAGTGAGGTCCGTAATGTGTGTCCTGATTAGTTCCCACGTTGTGAGGACAGACAAGGATTTTGCTGGATTTTTTTGGGGGGGGGGATTATGGTGCCCTTCCTGAAGCCCCCAAAAGGAAAACAAGGTGTGAAACCCCGTTAGGTCCAGAGACGAAGAGTTCTGACGGCCTGCTTGCTCCATCCATGCAGCAAACCAACCAGCCTATTGATTTCCCTGCTAGTTGAGTTGAAGAGATCTAAGAGACAAATAGTTTCGAGATCACTGTAGAAGATGGAGGGGGACACAGATGAGGGATTTTTAGAGCAGGATCTCACTTCTTGGGTGACGGTTCTAAGTTTATTTTACTTCTCAACACCAGTCAATGGAGATGTTTTTACAATGCATACTGGTCTCCCCTGGTGACTGATTTGATAACCAGATATGAATACAGCTGAATCATCTTTCTGTGTGAGCAATGGGCGATGAGCAATGACATAAAAATGCTTTCTTCCTTGTATTGATCCCAGGTTGGCCGGGCTGTAACTGGATGGGTGCAGCGAGCTTTCCAGAGCACTGCAAGTGCAACAGCTGCACAGTCTTGCCCTGTGGAGGATGACACTGTTACTGAGCCTGTGCAACAGGAATGCCCTGTCTGTGCATACAACGAATGGGACCCGCTGGAGGAGGTGATCGTTGGGCGTGCTGAAAATGCCCACATACCTCCTTTCACTGTGGAAGTCAAAGTAAGACAAGAAAAAAAAAAAGCAAATGCTTGAATACTCTGTGTTTAATGTCAGTGCATGTGGATATATAGCTGCAGAATAGCTTTCTAATGAGGGGTGAACCAAATCTGTGGACATCACTGAAGACACAATGATCTCATTCACATCATTTAACTGTTTGCAGGCTAACACATATGAAAAGTATTGGCCCTTCTATCAGAAGTATGGAGGAAAATCTTTTCCTGAGGACCACTTGAAAAAAGCTGTTGCTGAGATTGAGGAAATGTGCAATATCCTGCGTCACGAGGGCATCACAGTTCGGAGGCCAGAACCCATCGACTGGTCCCTTGAGTATAAAACCCCTGACTTCATATCATCAGGTAAATATCAAGAGGACAGTGAGGTGGTTGATTCAAGGTGTTAGGAATCAAGCGTCACACACGAGTTGGATAAAGAGTTGTTAAGTTTTTATTCATAATTTTTACATATTTATCAGCAGAAAAATCAACATCTGTAAGGTGCCTATAATCTTAGTGTAAATAGTGGGGACAGCGGGGCTGTATCTCTTCAAATAATCTACACCTCATATGGGAAAAAACAACATGAGCAAAGCAATATCTGCCAAACATGATGCATGAGGATGATTCTTTTTCATATTTAGTTCAGTGGATGTTTAGGATAAACTAATCGTTCGTTGTGAAACCTCTTGTGCATGTTGACGCAGCAGTTAGCCCCGTTACCTCACAGAAGGAAGGTCCTGGGTTTGAATCCCATCCTAGGTCCTTTCTGTGTGGGTTTTCACTGGTTTCCTCCCACTATCTGATCTGCACCTGAGCAAAGCAATTAGATAAAGAACTGGTTTGGTCCCTAGGCACTGCAGCTGCTGACTGTTAATTTTACAATATGATGGTTGAATGTAGAGAACAAATTTTGTTGCATGAATGTACAATGACAGAAAAATAAAACTAATTATTTTTACCTATACCAGGTATGTATGCTGCCATGCCAAGGGACATCCTCATGGTTGTGGGCAATGAGATTATTGAGGCTCCGATGGCGTGGAGATCTCGATTCTTTGAATACCGTGCCTACAGGCCTTTGATCAAGGAGTACTTCAAAAAGGGTGCTAAATGGACCGCAGCTCCCAAACCCACCATGGCTGACGATTTATATGACCAGGTGAGGCCTTATCCAGAACATAGTGCTAGGGTGGCATGGCTCAGAAGGTAAATTAGGGTCATCCAGCAATGGAAAGATGGATGGTTCCATCCCTGGTTCCTTAAGAAAACATGTTAAAGTGTCTTAGAGCAAGAAATTGGTCCTCCCCTAACTGCTTCCCAGGTGCTGTAGCTGCTTATTGCTCCTATACCATAAGATGGGTAATGCAGAGGACAAAATTCATTGTAATGCAATGACAAATAAAGTAGCTTTTCTGTCCTTTCTCATACCACCAGATGTTTACGGGCATCTTTAATGCATCGAAACTGTGTACATCTTGGGTATCTCATAGTAGTTGTAGAAGATAGTGTTCCACTAAATTCATTTGAGGCCTATATAATTTATTTTACTTTATCATGAATTTGATTCTATGTATATGAACCTGCCTGTTTCAGGTTCAGAAGATCATTGGTGAGGTCTTGGAAAAATGCTGGCCCATTACATTGTTTTTGAGGAGATACAGCAGCACTGATACGTTCTCTATACCATTGCACTTTATTGCCTCTTACTTTGTCTGTATATAGTCAATCCTTGTGGATATATAC
>OMLC01037834.1:0-10599 GCA_900302585.1 Regalecus glesne
GAGTACATGGAAAAGACAAAAGACCCCAGCGTAGGCCTTCCTGTGAGCAGATTGCAGCCTATGCACCGTGCTGGCTAATATCACCTCATCTCCAGACATTCAAGGTTTAGGGAAACCATTGGTTGACTGGACCATCCGCTTAATGGCTATAATCCTGAGTCATTCCTCCTCTTTTCCCTTTTAGTGGGTCCACGTATTCTCGTCGTGGCTCTAGCCACATCATCCTGTGCCACAGAGTTTACTCACGAGGCATCCTGAGAAGCAGACGCACTAATGATTCTGATGAGAGACGTTATAAGTTGAGTCAGGAGAGTCCCTCTCAACAGCCACTGTGGAGGGGACACATAGGAAGCCACCATGCTGCCCAGTGCCGGGTTTCAAGATAGCCTAATAAAATGTAAGTTTCCTATGTTTTAACAAAAGATCATTCAAAGGGTAATGATTAGCTTAATTTGTTTTTGTTAAATACTCGGGCAGACATTAGTTGCGCTCACAGACAAGAGTCTAGACAGAGAAGAAGAGGCGACTGAGCCCTTGACATCAGAGCCCCCAGACTTTTGAGTAATTCGTCGGCAGGCTGACTCAGACTATGTCCGTCCTGATCCAGAGGAATTTGAAAGTGGCCTTCCTCATGCCGAAAGCTTTCCTTCCACACACGTGTTTTCAAATCATGTTTGGAGAGCATTGTCATCCACACCGTAGGCCCCAAAAAACAGCAGAGCAATGCTGAGGTCTCTTCTTATTGGCCATGAGCACACAACTTGAGCAGGTAGCTTTACGCCAATCACACGACAATCACATGTCATCGCTTTTGTAAAGCTCTATATTACTTATCTGCATTTATACATAAGACTGCTGTTTCCAGATTTATCCACTCTGGGGAGTTAAAAAAAAGTCTTATATGTTTTTTTTAAAATAATGGTCAAAAAATGCTGATTTGGTCTATAGCTGGAAGGCTGATATGGAGGAAAAGAATATGTTTTCAGATACCATGTTAGTGTGAACGTAAATAAACATAATTTATTATCCCCCAACAAGACCTTTTTAAACACACTTGTGATTGCCGTTTGGAAACAGATGAGCCGGACGTTGCGGGTTTGAACCCACCATAGGGCATCAAGAAAGGCCATCCGGCTTTAATCCCCCAAGCTCCATCGGAATCTGTGTCCACCCACAGTGTGGGGATGAACTGGGACATAAAAATGGATCTCTCATTATGTAATAAGCTTACAATATTTTCCCTTGATCTGTTATTTACTTTCGTGATGCTCTTTGTGGTAAAAATTAACACTATCTTGTTATTATTGTTATTATTATCATACAACTTTAATCTCACCAGGTAAGTCATTACAAGAAATGTCTTGTCTAAAATGGTGGCCTGGCAAGGAGCACAATCCACCGGGAAGGAAAGGGAACAGGAGCTATAAAGTTAAAAACACAAGACACATTAATGGTAATACATAAAAAACATAAAACACAGGTGCAGGAAGCACAGGCAGCCAAGAAGTAGGTCACCACCGAAGACACAAGCAGGACAAGATGCAAAGACAAGATTGTTGTTGTTGTTTTATGTTGCTGTAGGGGTAAAAAATACATGTCCTTCAACTCACTAATCCCAGTTCATGAGGTCTGCAAATGATTCTCTATGCACCGAGCTCGAATACTTCCACCTATTGACTCTACTGAACGCAGCTGACACAATAGGCTGGTGTCAAAAGATGTATTCCCGACAAATTCGTGACTCAGCACTGGGTTAACAGTAAGGGGAGAGACTGCACTGCTCATAGAGTGAGGGGCTACGACTTAATCTCTCGTCTGTACAAGTTGGTATCTCGTTTGAAACGGGCTAGTTTGTTCCTTAAGGATGATCAGGTGATGGAATCAATGCTAAACGGGGGAGATGATTCTTTATCACATTCATTCACTTTACATTTATCATTGCTGTCTCCTCATTCCGCCAGTGTCATGCTAGCTGTGGTTGTCTAGCTAGCATCTGAACATCGTAGTCCAATCAGCGTTAAATCGTGTTTCCGTGGAGTACCGCCCCTTTCGATCGACCTGTGCGTCCGCCATTTTGTTGTATTGAAAGATGAGGTCCTCTCTTCGACATCGATTGTAACTCGCTTAATTCCGAACCAACATTGAGGAAATTTAGTTTGCTATAAACATGGAAAACGAACATGTTAATGGTTGCCTAATGGAATATAAAATCGCTACTGGGAGGAGGTCTAATTCGCTCTATGCCAAAACGTTTCTGAATAGCCACAACTTCCTCTTGTGAGACATGCAAGTTGTAATTTATGAATAGGGAACATCAAGTGTACATTATTTAACATTTCAGCTTTTGAGTGTTTCTCCATATATATGGATTTTGATGAATATTATTTTGTTATGAAGCTGCATGGTTACTTGGAGAACCACGGGTTAGGGTTAGGGTTAGGGTTAATGTCACAAAAAGAGGCCCAGTTCGGCGAGGACTTCATAATACTTCTACGTGTTTAGATAAACTTCTGATCCAGTTGAACTAATTCACCTCCTTTAGTGATTACCAAACCTGGATTATTGAGCATGTATGAGGAAATGGTATGCATGATCCTTTTGAGAAGAAGAGCGAAAACGTGAAAAATTGAGGATGCACATGGAGTGACGCCTGAAACTTTTGGCCTTTGAGAAGGTCAACATTGCCACAATTGGACGAGAGCTACAGGACAACTGTGCATCATCACAACGATAAGGTGAGCAAGAACTGCCACATTCTACAAAGCAAGGCTACTGATGAAAGCTAAATCCGATTATTGTGAGTGAAGACTACTCAGTTTTATTTGATGAAAGGTCAAGCCATCTCTCCTCACTTTCAACAGTATTTGTAAGGGAAATGAGATGACAATTAGTCTGTTAATGATCACATTGATTGTTCAGTCATCGGAGAGCTAAAATAATTTACTTCAAGAAATTTACATTGAATTCCTGTATGTAGCTGTCCAGAAACATCATAAACTCTACAGTATTGTTGCCCAAGCAATAACCCTTGTCTAATGTTGCAGTTAAGGAGTTACTGGGGATGTCAGGTTAGCTAGCTGATTTAGGATAATTTACCCATTGAAGGCTTCTCCTGAACATTTAACCCTGTCCGAGAGATTTGGCAGGAATTGACCCCATGTTTAAACGACTTAGCATCTTTTTAGAGTTTATTAGTATCTATTTTAATGACTCATTTCTATAATTACACCATTATTGCTAGCAGTTGTTATGCTATCTCCAATGAATGGTGATCTCTGATAAGTCAGCATGACTTCTTTTTTTGTAAACGTCCAAAACATCATCCTCATACACAAGTACTTGTGTGTCACTGTTATATTAGAGATCAGGAGAAGCAAAAAAATAATGAAATAAATTTGTCATTTCCATAGTGTTGTCAGTCACTCATGATGACATTCTAAGTATAATTGATAATCTAAGTAGTTATTTTCAACTAAGTTGTTCAAATGAGATAGCCCCTCAGAAAACCTCTCAACCCCTCCTCCATGTCCTTCAGAGCATCTGTAAGGATATGACATAAGCTTGTACAATGTGATTTTGTTCACTGTTGTTGAATTGTTTCCTCTTATACCGACCCGTGCATGCTAACTTGCCTTGCTCAAATACAGGACAAAACAAATACTGTTCACTTGCTTGTTTTCTCTCCTATCTCTTTCTTTTTTCATTTTCATATGCTTTCTTTTCCAATATGGAATAGAAAACTAAGAAACCACAAGAATCTACAGCATTCTTCCTCTTCATCACTGTCATCATCGTCGTCTTCTTCTACTTCTTCATCTTCTTCTTCCCTTTTTCCCAACAGTAGTGGTAGACAAAACAGTGTATAACTTTTCCAACATGCCTGTTGTGTAAGAATAAATTCTGATTCATATTCAGAAGCCCGATCAACCATATTATGGCATTATCTCTTCCTTTTCTATTTGTTTTTGCTCTTCCATCAGCATCATCTAATCACCGAAAGACTGGAAGTGTAAAATTCATGACCACTGTAGAATGATGCAAGTTCCTACACAGGAGAACAACAAATCTTCTTCACAGGTGCTCATATCGAGATGAAACACGTCATCGGTGACATATACAGCATTTCCCTTGCCTTGAAGTGCCGTGTTTACCCTCAGACTGTCTGGGCCTTCTAATGGGTGCCCTTGACAGTAGGTCACTATGGCATTTTTTCCACGCTCACTCCCACTGCCCACCTAGCCTAATGTATGGGTGTGATATTCGGGATGTTGTTGATGTCTGAGCTTGAAGGAATCCCTTCCTGCTGGATGCTCAGTCTCATTTCCTTAAAGACTTCACATCAAAAAATGTTGGAAATGACAGATGGAAATGACTCACAGAGTTGTCCCCAGAGTTTAGACACTTCAACTTAAGCACCGTGTTGACAGGTACAAAACAGGATATGAGCTATATAGGACTATGTTTATGACAGATGGTGGAACACTTCAAAGCTGTTATGGCTGAACGTTCTGATAAGCAAATAAAAGGCACGCAGTCACGTATTCACATTGTGCGCCTACACTCTCAATTCAAAAGCCATGACAGTCAACTATACATCTCCACTCGTGGCTAACTATACATTAGCTGGTGAGTAAACATACAGTAATGAAAAAAGAAAAGCGAAAAATACCCACCTGATTCCCTACACATGTGGGGATTCACATTTATTAAGATGTACCACACATATATACTATCTAGGGGTTTATAATAAAAACACATGTAAATTCAGTCATGGACACCAAAAAACCATAGTTATACCTTCACTTTTACCCTCGCTTGACACTTTTACTGTGCCACCAGCAAATGTGTTCTCTGAGGAAAATCCTCATTTTAAGGGTGTATCATCCAGTATTAAACCCTTCCAAGTATGATAAACATATATCAACTTGAATATATAATCCAGTAGTTTGAGTTACTGTGGAATATAACACGACAGGCACTGTGCATTAATGGACATTTAGAATGTAAATATATCAGATCCCAATCAGTGCTTGCAAAATAATTCTATAGTGACACAGAGTAACTCATAAATTCATTTGAGACTTTATTATTTTATATTTCATTTGATTTTACCTGCATAGCGATCAGCATTTGTTGTAAAGTACAAGTTTGGGCTCTTCAAATTGTGTCGATTTACTGTGGCTTTTGTTACTCTGAGTGCTTATGTTTTATACATGGGTAATATTGTTGATGTATAGCCAAGCATTCACATTGTGGGCTGTGATTTCCACTGGCCTGATGATAACATAGCTACCTACATTAGAGGCTTGGATCCTGCTGAGTTCTACTGCTCATATACAGCACAGACGTGGCATGTAAATGTAAAACGTGCCAACCCCCCTGAGCATTGGTATAATTCGAAGCCAAATGTGTTGATCGAAGAAACACAGGAGCTACGTTTTTGGTACTTCCGGTTTAGGTCTGTAGGTGATAATTGGACGAATGTTAGTTTTCAGTTGGTACCACGTTTCCGTTCGGACCTGGGACGTCCGTTTTAACCGAACAGGGAGACTCTAAAACCTATGCAGCCTAAAGACCCTAGCTTTCTTGGTAATCTCTGTTGCCTTATATGCATATAGGTTTGTATTTGCATATTTATATTTGAAATCAGACTACTATATAGAACTACTATCTCACGGTTGACTATGTGGTTTCTTTTATCTAATCTCATCTTATTTCTATTTCATTTTTATTCAAAGCTACGCTTTGGTAATATCTGGACATGTAATCCACGACAATAATGCTTGATTGCACGGGGTAGCATATAGCTGACTAGCGGGGTTTAAACTTTTGTTGTTCACACCAAATAGATTACAAAAATATCGTGACGTGGCTTATTGTGTTTGTTATAGTTTAAATAGTTAAATTGACCGTGCATAGTTATAAGTCAGGATGGCCGAGCGGTCTAAGGCGCTACGTTCAGGTCGTAGTCTCCCCTGGAGGCGTGGGTTCGAATCCCACTTCTGACAGTAACTTTTTTTCGTGCAATCTTAAATTATATGAGAAACTGTACTGACTGATGCACATCACTAACAAACTGGGTCCATCCACGGGTCGGACGGATTCGGGTAGTTTTCCTAGAAAGTATCATGGGTTCAGGCGGGCGAGCAGAAAGGGACAGATTCAAATAAGTTAAAGCAACATTGGGTGCGTCTAAGTAGGCTGTGCATTGCTAGTCCACCTCACTAACGTAGGGGAGCAGACATTTCATCAATTTGCGATCAAGTGTTTTCAAGTATTGAGGCTTCATCTAAAAGTGTTTTGACCGTAGGTTGTGTCACAAACTCAGAAAGAAGACATGTGTCATAGAGAGAGAGAGAGAGAGAGAGAGAGAGAGAGAGAGAGAGAGAGAGAGATGATGTCTTTAATGATGAATTTGATGCTATTCAACAATAAAGAACACATTTTTGAAAAACATCGTCTGTTATTTAGCAGTCTACACACATACCATTAGCCCAAGATACACAGGGCATCTAACTCACGCATTTTGCGTGAGTGTCACACTCCCAGGACACCGAAGAGGATCACACATCTAAACACTGCGACAGTAACAGATGAACAAGCGAATGCAAACGTCTCTCTGGAATCACAAAATAGCTGAATCAGTTCATTTGGACGGAGCATTTTATTCAGAAACGTCTCGTCACTCATACAGGTGACACCTTCAGACTAAAGATAGACTGACTTGTGTCATTGTATTATGCGAGACAAGGAGCCCAAAGGGGAAATTGCCCTCTTTGCTTTAGGGCTAAATTTGGAGGTTTTTGAGTCGGGTTCGTTTCAGATATAAAACCCTGACCCGCGCATCATTAGTGGTTTGGATGAGAGAGGGGATGGGTTGAGTGCAGAGGGGAAAAAAAGTATATATGTAAAATGATAAATAAAGCTTCTTTTTAATGAATTGGACTAAATATGTTTGGAGATTGGGATTGAGCATCGAGTTTATGCTTGATAGTGACAGCCAATTGCGTTTCCCTATCTGCAATATACATAGAATATGAATCGCCTGCCTTTTATGACAGGCACATGTTTGGACACCTTATAGCATCAAACTTAAGCAGAAGGTGCTACATAGGCAGTTGTTCACTTACCTCAATGGAGTAATGTGACAGCGTCCCTGGTTTAAAATAAACACTTGAAGTTTATTCCCCGTGGTTTAACCCTGATTTTTTTAACGTATGTACAGAAGTACAACATTATCTACCTAAAATTCTATAGGATTTGTGTGTTACGGCTAATCAGTGCTTGTATCACTACCAAGATTCCTCACATCAACAACCAACAACTGACCAATCAATGTTTCAGAATGCCCGGATCAATCACAAAACGATGCAGCAGAATTGGTCAGTATTATTAGTATATATAAAGGATAATGTAGAATCAGCTTTATAAGGTGATCAAAACTGAATATTTTCTTCTTTTAGCTTGTTGCCTGTTTTTCAGCGGATTTTGTAGTTTCCATCTGTACCCTTTGATGACACAGCACAGTCATGATTATGACTCAATATAACTGCTAGTATGTTAGTGTACACAATTAGCCGCCTTAATAACATGTTACCAAATAGTTTGTCCATTTAGTCTTTCACAAATGTGCCTTTTAAATTTGCCTCTTTGTTGTCTTGCTTTTTTATTTGTTGATCTAGGTGGAGTAACACTTCAGGAAATGGGCTGATGGCAGTCTAAATCTAACAGACAAGATTGAAGTGACAAAGGTGAAGAATACCAACAAAGGATATCCGCTGATGTGACCCATGTCCTCAGGGGGAGTGCTGGACAAGGCCAGAAGAGCTTTAATCCAGCACCATGGAGATCCCACAAACGGAAGACAATTGCTGGGTTTCTTTGGAATCCATTTTGGTGTGTTTGATGTGAAGACACTCAGGTGATTGGTTGAAGATGCTCTGGGGAAGGCTTCCTCCCTGGTGGCAGCTATAAAGTGACCCCACATGAAGCAGCAAAGGCTCCTATGGTCATACCCATAACAAAAGATATTTCAGGGAGTATATTGAGCTTTTTCCTTTTGGCGGACTCACCATTGCAATGAAGGAAGAGAAATGTGCTGTGCTGGGAAAACACCTCAGCACACTGCCACCTTACAGCATGCTTCAGTAACTCTGCGCTCAACCCCCCCCATGTTCCTCCACCACCCGGCAAGGTGACTCACCCCTGTATGACACCATTGCGCTCTCCTCTCCCTCTTGGTTCAGAGGTTGACTAACCAGAAAAACCTAATCAAGACTGTAAAAGGCTGGTTTCCTCCCATGAAGCTAAGTTTTGTAAGCACACATTTATTCATATACATTTTTTTCAGTATTTCATGGTATTCAATACTCATGATTGTTTGTTTTGCTTTGTTGTTATTTTAGCTTTGAACCAGGCTCATGGACGGCCTTTACCTCAAGTAATGCTTGCAGGCCCTTAATGCATTTTAGCCTCTGGTGAATCTAGGCTTAAACAATCAAGGGAAAGTGATCCTAATGTACATTCGTAGCTCCTGTGGATCAAGACATTTGACTCTTTAGTATATTCTACACAGAGCTAAACAACCCATGTGTGTCACAGCAACAGTTTATATGTAGTTTTTAAGTTAAATTCTAAATTTTACATACGTCCCCTCGCTAATGTCAGTGGAGCATCATCTTGTGATATTGTTGCATGTCAGGAAATCAGAATCACTTTACTGGCCATGTAGGTTTTCAGTACATGGAAATCTGACCCTGATTTCGCGGCTCTCACGGGTACTTCACATAGAATGACAACACAACACAACAATCTTCAGATATATAGAAAATAAATAAATATATACAGGTGAAAATAAGAGGTAATGAAGTACAATGAAGCAGAGATATTGTAACACATGTTAGCAGGTTGCTTATATACATGCCTGAGGTAGATGGACATGGCATAGCATACCAGTATATGTACTGTATATGCGAGGTATATGGTTGGAAATTGACAAGGTTAAGTGTTCATTTGAATGACAGCCTGTGGAAACTGTTTCTATATCTGGTTGTTTAAGGCGTACAGTGCTCTGTAGCACCTACCAGAGGGGAGGAGTTGGAACAGGTTGTGAGCAGGGTGTGATGGGTCTGCAGTGATGTTGCCTGCCTGATTCTGGACTCTGGAGATGTATAAGTCTTGAATGGAGGCCAGTTTGGCACCAATAATGGAGGAATTAAGGCTGGATGCCTTTCATGATGCCCTGTGGTAGCTTTGAATCAGCAACAGCAGGCTCATCAGGTACTGAAGTCCACACACCACCACTAAGCTAACACAGACCCCTGCCATCCCTTTAAGAAAATATTAGATCACTTTCAGGAGAGAAGACATTAGACTATCCAAGAGCATAACTAAAATATATTTGAATATTGAATACATGGATGCATTTTGGAAACTAAGAGTAGCCAATCAAATAGCGGGAGAAGCCTTTGGATCCCCACTAACAGGATTTGCTTGTCCTAAATTATTCGTCTTTTGATTTTCTTCTAAAGCCAGCTCAGTCCAAACTGTAGTCCAAACAGCCGCAAATTGGGTCTTTTCTGACTGTGCACATGAAAAAGCTCAGTTTTGACATATATGTGCATGTGCACGTTTGCACGCAGACACATGTACAAGTTTATATATTTACAATATCATTGTTTTGACATCATCCTTATACATTTCTGTGGTTACTACGGATAAAATTGGCTGCTGCAATACAGCTTAGGCTTCCACACTTAGTATCTTGAGGATAATGGAATTAACAAGGATTTGTCCCCCAGCTAAAATAGCTCAGATTAGCTTGCCATTTTTGTCAAGTAAAAGATGTTATTGAGCCATATTTCATATTACTGTATATGCCGTGTTCTACCAGTCTATGTGGTAATTTTCTGTGTATCTCTAAAACGTGAAATACAAACAAGCATATGTGTATAAACCCCATAGTTCTGAGAAGCATAGATGATAAATCAGTGAAGGCAGTCATTGTTTTGTTCAGCATTTTACCCACACACACACATACACAGACATATATATGTGTGTGTGTGTGCATTATTTTGCATTTTTACACACAGTCATTCATCAGATGATTTCATCAAGTGATTTACAAGACAGTTATTTATCAGAAATATTCATTTGTGAGAGCCTAAAGATGTCTTAGGGCATTAGCTAGTGAACGTATCCAAGCCAAGAGTGCATTTCATGTCAAGTTCAAAACATCTGTGTGCCATAGAAAGATCCAGGGATCACAGGGGATTCAAATGACTACTAAGCTGTCTAATGCCACAAATCAGTATATGAGTCATGCTTGGAGATCATTTATGGATTAAGCAGGCCTGGATAAATAATATAGGCTTGGAAGCAGCTAGCCAGGATCATTTTCCTAGTAATTCTTGCGGCTTTATCATTTTTTAATTCCTTTTGCTCTGTGTTTCTCCACAGTGGATTGACTGTACTAGTCTAGTGGAACTTTAGGAGTGATGTTATTAGCTGTTTGTTATTGTGACACATAAAACAGATCTCTGTGTGTAAAATTTACATACAGAAAAATATACTCAGAAAGCTTCATATTTAATATGGACC
>OMLC01037837.1:7124-20507 GCA_900302585.1 Regalecus glesne
AAGTGTACTTTAACAACAGTCAGAGTGACAGTACACATCGTGAATCTTGAAATGTTGTTTCAATTTGCCATACACCATGCAACAGCTCTCAACATATAGTGTATGGGTTCAACTAGCTATAATGAGTATGCATGGTTAAGTCAGACTTTAGATGTAAAGAGTGCAAATACATTATTAATGCCATAAGAAATGAGATGGATGGATGCATACAGATAGAAATGGATAGTCATATACTCACCTCTCTGGTTCTATTGCAGAAGGGCTCTGCCATGGGAATGTGACACACGCCTGGAGGACTGGTGGCCTGTCCATCATACAGTGTTTGAGCCCTCTTAGTAGTCCTAGTAGAGCAAGCCGGAAATACTGAAAGCTAGTACATGAACATAGATGGACATCACCATATGTAAGTACCGAGAGTTTTGTCAACCTCAGAACATCCATTTTGCATTGGTAAATTAAGCTTTGAATCACTTTAGTAATTTCAAGAAAGTTTCTAAACAGTTGCCATCCAAATTTAAAAAAAAGGTCTTGGGAGGGGATATGTGACAGCTAAGCAGCTATCTAGCCATACAAAAAAAACAAGAAGTACAACAACAGTTTCTACATTTTCAAGGCCAGTTAAGATCAGAGAACCACAACAATTTGGTCCGTCTCTCCATGGCAACTGCTCTGGTCCAGGCTCGAGATTCCAATTCTGCACATGGCACTGGCCTCAATGGCACAAGGTCTGTGGCAGCAGAGCAGTCTGAATCACATTCTGAACATTTATTTTCTAATTTCAGATTCAATCTAACCTGTTCTTCAAAAAAAAGAATTTTATATAAGGAAAGACAATCCATTTCTAAAAAAAATCAAATGATTAAGATTGAAATGGAAACTGTGAAAGAATGTTTAAAGCATATGATTGAACTTTATTTCTCTAATGCTATAAAACTTGCACCACACCGTTCTCCTTTCCTCATATTGATGTCCAACATTTAAAAAAAGCACAACACTCTTAAGCCTCCAATAGAATCACTATCAAGTACTTTTTATTTGGTTGTGAAAATATGACAGAATAATTCCCCATTGAAAAACTTTTTAAAAGAATATACAGCTGCATTTGGCCAAGTTTCACTTTTCAGGAAAAAAATCCACCGTGTCCCAAAGTTGAATCTTTGGACAATACTATGATAATTTATAATTTAACTAAGTGCCTCATTACTCCATTAAAAGACAATCCCAGTGGTAAATCTTGCCAGCTATGAGCTGACTACGATGATTGTTTCAGCTGTATGGAGCGACTTACTTTGACAAGGCTTTTAATTTACAGTCATTTTAGAACCATGGCCAAAGAGAACGGCTTTAACCGGCCATGTTAAGGAAAAAAAAAAACCCAAAGATTGCTGCAATGCCACAAGAGAAACACCTACTGCGTTCAGTCACTGGTGGACCTGCAAATTTAAACAGCACAAACAATAAAATAAGGGCCTGGTTCCAAATACAGGTCAGTGTAATTTTACCCAGAAACAACTGCATGCTTTGGCAAATCAATGGTCATAGCCAGAAAAGTGGCAACAAACCAAATTAAAAGCCAATGCCAGGAGCAGTTGAAATGAGGACAAAAGATGAAACAGAAGTGGTGACACTGCAGTTGAGGATGAGGAAAGATTTCAAAAATAAGCTATCACATGCTGTGGGACAAGTCTAAACAAGTCCCAGCAAGCAGCCTCCTCCTGCCTTATAAACAGATCAGGCCTGTGCTTCTATTGGTGTTTGGCTCTTAACCGGGGGGGGATATTGCTCAGTGGTAGAGCAACTGCCTCCAAGACAGGCGTGACAGGTTCAATCTCACTACAGGGTGTTAGGAAGGGCATCCAGCCTTAATCCCCCACACTCCATCTAGGTCCATGTCTACCATAATATGGTGAACTGATCATGACGTAAAAATGGACCTGATTGGATGTTAAAAAGATAATTCCCAAGTGGCCAAAGAATGCTAAACTTGTTGAAGTCATACCCTGACAAAGAGGGTGGAGGGCATGCTCATATACATCCCAGCTATAAATCAAATAATCATGTTGTGAGACAAAGTTTAATTTTTTTCGCCCTAAATTTCCCCCTGTGTGTAGTAGAAGTTATTCAGTGCCAGGTGGGCTCATAAGTTCTGCTTGTGTGTCATACACATGTTTATGTGACTAGAGGTCAGACGTGGATACGCAGGAGTGAAAATCTGTGTAGAATTTTTCCACATAAATGCAACATTAACACATTTTCCAGCTATGTGCTAAATCCTGAGGAACAATTCGGCATTTATCCTTAGAAATAATGCAGTCAGACACCCATGCCAGAACAATTGGTGTCATTGTATGTGTGATTACTTGGAATGCACATGTGTGTATGAGCATCCAACCTTTGAGAGTATTTAAATGCTTTGGGACAAACCCTTAAGTGAATTTAAAAAAAAAACTGTCACAGAGGAAAAGAACAATAGGTAGTATTTTCTTTTTTGGTCAACCCAATATTTGCAAACATACTTGGCCAATAAAAACATTTCTGATGCCGATATAAAATTCAGTACTGGTGTTAAAAATCATCAATGAAAATAGGAAATAGCTCTGTCAGCATTAAAGAGGTTAAAACTTACATACATTTCCAAACTAAATGGGGGAAAATGAGCTCTGTAAAACAGCATATGTTGTGCAGGGCAGCAAACAACAAGGAAACGGAGCTTGGTATGGTCATTAGAGAAAATTCTTTAAAGTCATATAAAACAATCCAATGAACAAAGGGCACAGACTGGGCTCGCTGAAAATATTCTGTGCCTGCGAGTGAAGAACCGAGTACAAACTGTTCCTATAAGTAATACTAGGATCCCATAAGTTAGGCACTGAAAAATTGCAGGTCTGCCTTTTCAGTGTGTTTCTGATGGCGCTAACAACTGTAGCATAAATTTGTAGCAGGTTATGTGATGTAATTATTAACTGCTAAGAATATAATGATAAACTAAAGCTAAACTGCAAAACAAAACATAAAACATTGTTACTGCCAAAACAATTTTTAAAAAGCCAAGCCAAGATAAGAAAGTGACTGAAATGATCAAGGTTTTTTCTGCAGGTCAATCTAACCTGGTGTAGCCATGGTCCTTTCAAATAAAATAATTTTCAGTAAAGGGCTTTGAAGTAGTTTTAACACTTCAATATAATTTCAGTAAGTTACTTTTCTAATGCAAAATATCATGTTTTGCAATTTTTAAAGGATCAATCTAAATAATTCAAATATTTCATAAATTTCCTATTTTTAACATTCTTCACAATTCCATTAAAAGTTAAACATCCTTAATCATTAAGATTAAGAAAACACAATTATGTCACGAACGAGTTTATCTCACAATTGATAACTTTTGATGTGTTAAAATTTGATGTTCTGTGACCTTCGTACAAAGTGCCAGGAATAACCTTTCCTATCCTTCCAATACTTTGAGTTGCTCGTTTCAATTATATTTTCTGAATGTTCTAACAGGGGGGGGCATCTTATGGAAATCATCATCTTAAGCCCCACTCTTTCCTTGGTACCTGTCTGCATTTTTCATTCCTGCCTTCATACGTTGATGCCCTTGACTCAATAATTTACCCCACCAACATACTTGCAGCACTTTTGCATATGGTATGGATGATCATCTCTATATTAATGGAATGTTAAGAAGTACTGTTCGAAAACATTTTCATCAACTGAAGGCTGTTGATCTCATTTTCACTGAGCGGTGCAACAATGCATTCTAGCCTTACAAATTCTCTGAACAGAATTCTAAGCTCACCGTCAGAAACATCTGCTATGTTAGTTTCAACTCTTCGCGGTAGAAATAAATTTGAATCCCTAAAGTACAGCCACATATTGTGATCCTTCATCCTTTACTCTCAATGCCAGAGACTTAAGATTAATGAGAGGCCTTAGAATATCAAGAAATGCTCAATCTTTCTCATCATAAACATTCTTGACCACAGCCTTTCAACAAAATTCTGCAGTTTAGTTATTGTCCCCTTTACAACAATCCCTTGCTGTTATTCTTGGATGCTTAGAGTTTCTCTGAACTGGACTTTTCTTATGTTCTTTACTCTGACAGTGCACCAGTGGCATCCCTCTGTACCTACCTTGCTCTATATCTACTAGATCCTTGTGTAACAATGGCCAATAGCATTCCTTTCTTGATGTCAGACAAGCTACATGATATATTGAAGACAACATTTTCTGATATTTTTCAATGACAATTTCTTGGAATCTTTCAAATGTATCATGAAGCAGCACATTAACCTGGAGAATATTTACTGTGACTGAAGACTTTATAAATCTCACATATTCCTGACAACAGAATGGTCTTATTATTATGGGTCTTATTTGACAACTAACTTCCCATAGCTGCTTTTTTTGGTGTTCACTGTTTTCATCTCTCCTCTCCAGCAGTATTCCTCCTAATGTGTTGATAATGGCAGGAAAACCTTCCCGAAAAGCAATGTATAATTTTCAAACCTTGTATCTTGATGAGACCAGTCAAGAAATGGTGAAGGCTTTGGGTGTTGAGGGGGTGTCATGGATGACACGTCTCTTCAACATCGCATGGAATTCCGGGACAGTGCCGGCAAAAAGGGGAACCAGAGGGTGTGCACTAATTACAGAGGCAGCACATTACTCAGCCTTCCTTGGAAAGGCCTACCCTAAGGTGCTAGAAAGTCGGGTCCAGCCAATAGTCGAACCACAGATTGAGGAGGAACAATGTGGATTTCGTCCTGGTCGAGGAACAACAGACCAGCTCTTTACGCTTGAAAGGATCCTGGAGGGGGCCTAGGAGTATGCCCATCCAGTTTACATGTGTTTTGTAGATCTAGAGAAGGCTTATGACTGGGTCCCCAGGGAGATATTGTGGGATTCCTGTTAGTAAATAAGACTCTTTCTCAGTGGGGGTTTGCCTCTACCAGGGCTGATCCTTGTCACCTATCCTGTTTGTGATATTCATGGACAGGATCTCCTGGCGTAGTCGTGGAAGAGAGGGGTTTAGGAGAATTTAGGCTTATATCACTGCTTTTTGCAGATGATGTGGTTTTGATGACATCATTGGTCTCTGACCTCCAACACTCACTTGATCGGTTCGCAGCCGAGTGAAAAGCAGTAGGGAAGAGGATCAGTATCTCTAAATCTGAGACTATGGTTCTAAGCAGGATACCAGAGAATTGTCCAATCCAACTAAGGAATGAGTCCTTACTCCCAGTGAGAGAATTCAAGTATCTCGGGGTCTTGTTCTCAAGTGAGGGGAAGATGGAGCATGAGTTGGACGGGAGAATTGGAGCTGCTGGAACAGTATTGCATTAACTTTACTAAACCATCATTACCAAGAGAGAGCTGAGCCAGAAAGCTAAGCTTTCGATCTACCGGTCAATGTTGTTCCTACTCTCACTTATGGCCATAATAGCAGGGTCATGACAGAAAGAGCAAAATTGTGGATATACGCAGCTGAAATAGATTTTCTTAGGAGGGTTCCTGGTGTCTCCCTTAGAGACAGAGTGAGAAGTTCAGACATCTGTGAGGCACTCTGAGTATAGCCACAGGTCTTCCAAGTTGAAAAGAGCCAGTTGAGGTGGTTCGGGCATCCGATAAGGATGCCACCTGGTTGCCTCCCAAATGAGGTTTTCCAGGCACCTCCAGCTGGTAGGAGACCACGGGGTAGACCAAGGACAAGTTGGAGGGATTATATCTCCACACTGGCGTGGGAACGCTTTGAGATCCCCCAATCAGAGCTAGTGGATGTTGCAAGGGAAAGGAAAGCTTGGAGTTCCCAGCTGAAATCTGCTACCTCTGCGACCCGACACCGGATAAGCTGTTGACGATGGATGGATGGATGAGTTGATTATGCTCAAACAGCCTCGCAGTATAATTTTGGATGCAGATGCAAACTCAAAACGAGTTGCTGCCAAACAAACATTTTGATCATTCTAAATTATAATAGTAAAGTAATGCAGAGCTAGACTTATATGAGGTGCTGAATACTGTAAGTAGACTTGAAAGTAGGAAAAAAGTGTGTGCCCTCTGGCTTTCTTGAAAATCAACAATGAGTTGTTGATTTTGAAGAAGGCCTGAGGGCTGAAACATCACCTAAATAAAAGAGAACTAATAAAGGAGAAATACATATGGAGCCAGAGTGAGCAATCAATCTGAGTTATCATTTATGTATGAGTTTACGGAAAAATAAACACGGTTTGAATTTGCGCACCAGTAGTATCTACATAGACTCCCTCGGGTGATTTTAGGATCTGATCTTTGGGGGTTTCAGCCCCATATGAGAATAAGACATGGATACAGCACTTTGCACAAGTGTTCAACCCACTTGATAAATCACTCATATCATAGGATATCTATGTATAGATATTTTTCTATATGATATAATCATTTACACCATTACTTTTAATTAATAACCATTACATAAGATGAGCTTTATGCCTCAGAATTTCCTTTGAGAAAATGAAAATTGGAATATTAAGTGAAACTTTGAAAGCATTTTATTGCCCAACAACTAGGTTCTTATAATGTTTTCAATTAATTTAACCCATCCTCTTGTACAGGAGCAGTGAGTGGAACTGCAGCATGGCATTCGGTGAGCAGATAGGGTTTCAGTATCTTGCTTAAGGACAACTTGACATGCTTTCTGCTGGACCCGGGGATCATACAACCAATATCCGATTACTAGATGTTCTATCTACCTTCTGAGCTACACTCCGCTATGCAGCCACCCTCCCCAATTAGACGGTTTGCAGAGGTATTCAACACCTTTCACTTTGGCAAGCCTCAATTCAATTAGATACACATTGTTGCCTTTAGAAACAACCTAATTAGTCGGTTGGTATGTTGCAATATATAATGATAATAATGGTTCAGAGTGAACAATCCCAAATTCCTATACAATATTCCTGTTTTAGAGAGGACCCACAGTCAGTTAATGCTTGGCTATTACTAAACAGCAAATGCTAGACTAAACTGCACTTCAACCTAGCATGGTGTGCCTGCACTCTTCTGCTCCCACGTGTCTCGGGCCTCAGATACATAAAACCTTCGTCTTTATAGACTGAGTGTTTCTTGAGTAAATAAAACACTGTACTTATTTAAATGATTATTTCACCTTGCATTACTGCTCTTGTATTGGAGGGTGAACCCAATGGTTAGCACTGTTGTCACAGCAAGAAGATTCTGCGTTCAAATTCTGTCCCAGGTCCTTTATGTGCGGTGTTTGCATGTTCTCTCTGTCTGTGTGGTTATCCTCCGGGTTCTCCGGTTTCCTTCCACCATTAAAAAGACAGATTATATTGGGGTGTATAATGTATGTGAGGGTTAATATTCCTGCCTGTGAGCAATAGTAAAACAAAGTGGAGTTGGTGTCTGAATGCTGTCGCTGCCCACTGCTCCTGTGTAACGGGATGGGTTGAATGCAGAAGAAAAAAAATAAGAATACAATTTGTGGTAAGACTGCAATGATAGAATAAAAGAGCTTTCTTCTTAATGGTTGTTATTGCTAGGTTTTGCCTCATGTACACTCATTGATCGAAAATGTGCAGCTCACCAGAAGCTCATGGAACTGAGGCTTTACCTCACCTGCTTACTATCTTTTGTAGGTTATTTATTGACAACAGTAAAATTGGTCCCGACAGTTATGTATTTGCAGACATAGGCTAAATCGATGCCTGGAACATTTAGATAATTTTATTTTTTTATAGAATACAGGTATGTATTTTACCTAAACAATGCTTAAACAGTACAGCATTTTGTTGCTCAGATGATGGCTGCAATTTTGAGATATTTACAAAAAGTCACATTAATACTGCAATTAATAAATTACGGTGGGGTAAATGGGATCATTAACAGACATTTAGATATCTCGTAAGTTTTTTCCCCCTGTACCATATGTTTGTTTTTCCAACAGTTCTGCTGTAAAGAAATATATTGCCTGACAAGCAGCTTTTTAATTTGACTTCTCAGTGTTGAGCAGGCAGAGAGACAAAGTAACAGGGAGAAATAACACACAACAATAATAATAATAATAATAATGATAATAATGATAATAATGATAATAATGATAATAATGATAATGATAATGATAATAATAATAATAATAATGATAATGATATGGCATATTTAAAAAAAGAATAAGTAAGTAGCAAGATACTAGAATGACCAACAGACCTAAACATTAATAGATAAATTAAAAGAGGAGAAATGGAATCAAGAAAAATATCAAGATGAACAGAATGCCATTTCATTGAAGTCAGTTTTAAGGTGGTGTCTAAAAGAGGACAGTGATATAGTAACCTAGTATCTTCATGCTGGTTGTTCCAAAGTCTTGATTGCAAAAAAGCCAGATCACCTTGAGTCAGCACATTGGAACAGCAAAGAGGGTACCATCTGTGGATATCAGGCTCACATGGGGTTAACAGGTCAAATAGGCAGCAGATAGGCAGGAGCCAAGTATGAAATGATGAAGAACTTTAATTGGTAAAATGTTAAAAATGTAAAACATTAAGGCAACCAGCCAACGGGAGCTGAGCTAAGGATGATGTCATTAAAATTTTGCGTTTCGGCATGTAAAAAGACATTTCACTAGTATGTGTAAGAGGAAAAAAAGCATTCATCATAATTTCAGTATCCAAAACTCTTGAGTGACCTTTCTTCCCTGTGGTGTAATTTGATAGCAAAGCAGAAAATCAGTATGTCTTGATGCATGATCAATAATCCAGGTAGGGAAATCTCAAAAGAGGTAAATTTGTTCAGCTGGATCAGAGGTTCATTTTTGAAACGTTTCGTCACTCACCAGGTGACTTCTTCAGTCTAAGCTGAAGGCAAACTCAGTAGTCAGTAGTTTTCTGCTTAACATCATTCAAAGAGTCACGATTCCTCCATTGCCACTTGTCATCTGCAATAGATAGACACACATCTACTCACATCTATACTGAGCTAAAACGTTAATGAAACACTCAGTTTTAAAGAAATTTCATAAATGGAAGCACATCAGTTAAAAATAATTTCTTAGGCACATGTCTATCAATTTCCGATCATTTTTGCTACAAATATACCTCAGTATGCTCACAGATTGCCCCCCAAAAACACAAGTCATGGTCGTGGAACAGAATTATGAGTAAGTATCTGGTGTGACCACCATTTGATTCCTACAGCACAAAATGTCTACATCACAAACAGTTAATCAGGTTGTTCGTTGTGACTTGTCGAATGTTGTCTCACTTCTCTTCAATGGCTGTGCTAAGCTGTTTGATATTGGCAGGAACTGTTACATGCTGTGATATGTGGCAGGCCAGAGTAGCCCTATAGCATGTTCAATGGGTGACATGTCTGGTCAGTATGCAGGTCATAGAACTAGGATTTTTTTTCAGCTGCCAGATATTCAATAAAAATCCTTACAACATGTGGCCATGCATTATCCTGCTGAGACTTGAGTTGATGGTGATGGTTGAATGACACATCAATGGGCCTCAGTATCTCATGCTGGTGTGCTTTCAAGTTGCCATAAAACCATTTTCTTTGTTCCTGCAATATGCCTGCCCATACCATAGCCTCGCCACCTTCATGGGCCACTCTTTAAAACATTGGGATTGCTGGTGAATGTTTGCCTGGTTGGGAGGGTTTAGGTGCCATACAACATTCTGGAATTTGCCCTGACAAGGGCATGGAGAGGAGTCTACCTGAGACAGATTCCGACGGTTTGATCAGAAATCCTTTTGTTGTGCAAACCAACTGTTTTATCACTTGTCTGTGTGGTCTCAGATGGTCCTGCAGATGAAGAAACTAGGTATAAACCTGGTGTGATCATATGTGATCTCCATTCTTGAGGCCAGTTGGCCGCACTGTTAAAACCTTTGAAATTACTCTAGAGGTGGTTTATGGTGGGGAAATGGACATTCAATATTGTGGCAACAACTCTGGAAACTCCTGTTATCAACCTGCCAATTTTATGATCTCTCAATGTGTGTGGCATCTCTGGAATGGTATTGTTCAGCAGAAGCTGCACATTTTAGAGTTTTCCCATCATAATGAAAACCTGCGTGACAATAGTAAATGGACTCATTTGTGCTTATCTAGTCTGGTGCCCACTCAAAACACATTACAGTGTATGTCATGTATTTACTGAGCATAGGGGTATTAAGGTTGGATGCCCTTTTCCTGATGGCCGTGATGGGATTTAACCTCTGGCGACTGATTTAGAGGCTTGTATTCTACCACTGAGCTACCGTAGTACAGCAATCATGCTGTTTAATCAGCATGCTTTTGTCCGACCTGTCAGACAGGTGGATTATGTTGGATACAAATGAAGCAGGATGAAATTAGATAAGTAGATAAGATAAACAAGGTATATATACACATGTATGGGTAAAATCTGATAATTAAGCCTGTAGAGCACGTAGATATGGGATCATCTACTAAAATTGGGGGCAAGAAAATGTTACATTTGATTATCTGCTCTTGTGTATTTGACAAATATTTAGAGAACCAGTGAACCAGAAGTTCCCATGAGTCAATTGTTCATAATGATGCACTTGGATTGAATATTTCCATTACGGTTTACTCATCACTGTTAGCAGCATCAAGATGACGTTGGTGACCTTGAGATGAGCTGTTAATATATCACACTTGAAAAGCTAAATTACAATTAATCAAGTAAGAATTTGTTTTCCTGTAAGGAATTGTTTTGAAATCCCTCTCTTCCAGATTCTTAGAAATAAAGGTAAGTGCAGAGATAGGTCTGTATTTACCTAGGATTGATGGGTGTAGATGGGCTTCCTCAGGAGAGACTAAATTCAAGTCATCTTGAAGTTGTTAAGGGCACAACCAGAAGACATTTATAGAAATCTTAATTGGGTAATTTAGCACCTAAGCTATTAAATGAAATTTTGGTGGGAATTGTGTCAAGAGGCTATATAATGGCTTTGTACAAGATATTGTTGTTCATAAGTTCAGAGAATGTAACTGGCAAGAACTGACTTCAAGAGACAAGGTCAGAGAATGGGACATCAACTATGGAGCTAGGCTGTGATATTACGGGCCTGATGGCATCCACTTAATCAATATGGCATTTTAAAAACCTCACAGTCTCTGTCAGAGGACACAGAAAATATTGCTGGGTTCACAAGGTGATCCATGGTGCAAAATAGAAATTAGTGCTTAGGCTTATTACAACCTGGTCTTGTAGAAACATGCGAAATGATCATAGCCCCTTAACAGCACATTATGCGGTGGTGGCGCTAATGTGCTGAAATTACCTCTTACCACCATGGAGACAATGCCAATGGAAAAAAAGGACACCTTGACATGTTTTCTGCATTGGCTGTGAACTGAATCATCTTCTTGATGTATCACATCCCAAGTAGGAATTTTTGTCATAGAGGAGACACAAATTCCCTCATTAATGTCACGTTATGGTGGTTTAATGTTGTTTCCTAGTTTGGAAACCTTATTTTATTGTTTTCTTTATCATCATTTGACTGAATTTATTACAGTGCCTGAGTTGCATTTTTTTGTTCTCTAAAAACACTGAATTGTGGGAAATAAAACTGTCATTTTGATGTAATGAGGTACTTTTGAGGGAAGGCCAGAGCTTCAGCTCTATAGCAGTTGTAGTGATATAGATGTTAGTGAGCCTTTCAGTTGCTAGCTCTGAAACTTAAGCCTAGTCATTTTCCCCTGGATTTTGCCCTTTTACATTTGTGTTTATCCATCAAAATTATGTAGCAGCAAACATAGAAGGGCTATGATATAATAACTGGAGGAGAGGTTTATTTTGACAGCTTACTAAGTCATTGCTTAGGGAAAATTCACTTACCTAAATATTGTAAAAGTCTGCAAATGGTTGGCAAAATTTAGAGGCACTGCATTAATTGAAGATAAACGGAGCAAACGGGAAGAAATGTGCTGCAAACAACAATGCAATAATGGCTAGAAACAGAAATATCTTAATATGAAGGAAGCTAAGTCCAAACCAGGGGAAAGAAAATGTGTCTGATAAATATGGAAAGTACTTAGAAAGGCCATAAAAATAAGCATCAGTGTGGATATTAAAATCACAAATTTTGGCAATCCTGTGATGATTTAACATATCTGTAGAGAGAAATTCTGAGACGTCAAAGATGACGCCAGAATTGTGTCAGGGGTCACAATAGATGATCACAGAGAGGACATGGCATGTAATTTTGAATAAAATACCTCAAAGCTTGAGAAGTCATTAACGGACAATTGACTCCCCTTATAATGCATTTTTTACGTAGGTGGCAGCAACAGTGCCATGATGACTACTGGACCTCTGTAAGATAAAGCTGTCATAATCTGCACAGACAGCTGGCTGTGCTCATCTCAGTCTGACCGAGTCTCATAAAATAAAGATTTCCAGGGGTAATAAAATGACTTGGGAAAGGAGACCTCACTTAAACCGTGTATCCTGAGGTAGCCTGTCAGGGATTTTGTGTAGAACAAGGGCGGTTTCTGTTTACATCATTAGTCACAGAGTTTAAGCTAGGAGCTTAACAGTGAACACCAGCAGCAAGAAACAACAGCTTCATCTCTGATGCAATGTCAAGTGTGAAAATTATAGTCATGAACCAGATATAGGTCATATAAAATTCATACGAAGAAATTATTGCTACAGAATCATAAAATGCAAGTGAGCTGGGAGCTGATGTTCCAAAAAAGAAGTCAGTCAAAACCTGGAAACTTCCCGGGGGTGTTTGCAGTGTTTATGTAAAATACCAACAGAAAAACAGAGCACAGTTGCAGCGATACATCAGTTTCACACATAAACCTCAAAAGTATTAGACATTTTGGACATTTAGCAATGAATCAAGTTAATAACATCACTTTTAAAGCATACATTAACTCCTTAGACTGATCTCAAGAGCTCAACAGGCATAATGTTTAGCCTTGTCCACGCCTGGTTTACTTCTCCGAGGTGCAGTGTGGGCTCAGGGGACGATGATATATTGGGTATATCCAAAATCTTCTTTTAGAGGTATATTTTTAGCCTTTTTGCTTCATTGCATAAAGGATGACAATATAAAGACAGACCACAATAACATAGATCACCAAGGACACAGTGGAAACACAGTTTCGGTCAAAAGTACTTTTTCTTTGTTGTTGTTGTTGTAGTCATTATCATTACATTTTAGAGCACTTGCAAAAACCAAATAGAACAAGAATTTACTTCACTTTGAAAACCAGCAAAATTGGACTTGCTGCAAGGTAAAAAAGAAATGACACCAAGAGAGACACAACGTAATGGGGTGGGGGGTGGTTGAACAAAAATCCCTGGTGAGGGTAGAACTTGAGTTCCTACACTGTGTGTGTGTGTGTGTGTGTGTGTGTGTG
>OMLC01037842.1:0-11670 GCA_900302585.1 Regalecus glesne
CTGGACGTAAGGGGGTTGTCTAGTCATTGGAAGATCGATGATTTGATCCCCTGTTCCTGTAGAAAGCATGTCAGAGATGGAGCCAGACCCCCTAAATGTTCAAGCCCTGCACGGAATGATGAATGATCCTGGAGGTTTCCCCACTTTTCACCCAATGAGCGCTCCAGCATGTCTCCATGACCCAACTTCAGATATGCACTTTACGATGGATGGTGGAATGGATGAGTGGATGGATTAAATCAATGCAGACCACTCTTCACAGAATGAAGTCCCAGCCAATCACGCCTGAAATTATTGCTTTTACCCGGCTCCCCAATTTTGAGCCATTGCGACAGGTTTATTTCAGAGCGAGCGAGGCAGAGTGAAACATAATGACCCCGTGGAGGCTGCCGTGAATGGCTCTTTAAGCTCCCTCATCCAATTAAAGCCCCTGAATGCTATTCCAAGTGGAACCAAAAGAGAACACCCAGCCCTTCTCCTAACCCCACTCTGGAAATTATGAATGATTATTTTTTTACTCTTCACACGTTTGCTTACTTTGCTCACCGGTAGTCCATCAAGACCGATAATGGCTGCAGAAGCTCGTTTGAATCTACTGTGACACACGCGCTGCCTTGAGGATCCTGAGCTGTGGTATGGCAGCATGTCAGGTCCTCCACAGGTCCTCCACACAGAACATCCAGGACAAGAAACAGACAGCGGGACTTGGAGGATTGAGCACTTCTAATTACCGTCGGAAACGTCGCCATGGAACAAGCTGGACGTGTGCCGAGTCAACACCCCAAACCAGGCCAAGTCCAAAGTCAGAGAGTGAGCAGAGTGTCGGCGTGGCCACTAAACCATTGCAGGTGCCGTGGATTTGGAAGGGGCAGGGAGAGATGTCAGCCGGCCCACATGGCGGGTGAGTCTGACAGAGACATGCGGCATTACAGTCTGCAGGACACTCTTTTTGATGCTCTCTGTATTTAAACAGAGGACGTTCTCACTCTATCAAGATGACCTTCCAGCCACAAGTGCTGGACAGAGAGGTGGGGGGGTGACGGAGCATAAATCACTGCAGAGAGTACATGGAGCTTTCTGGAAGAAAACACAGCCCGCGAGCAACTCCAAGATTAACCTTTCCTCATTTTAACCCAGAGACCACCAAACTGTAGCTTGGCATCAATTCATACCAACCCACTGGGATGTGCCATGATCGCTTCACCAGTGAAAAAATGAACACTTCAGCCTTTTCTCTGGATTAACCCTGGACACGGTTCATCCATCCATCCACCCATCCATCCCCATCCATCCATCCATCCATCCATCCATCCACCCATCCATCCATCCACAGCCGCTTATCCGAAGTCAGGTCACAGGGCCATGCTGGAGCCTATCCCATTATTAGGCATAAGATGAGGAAACACCCTGCACAGGTCACCAGTCCATCTCAGGACTTGAACAGTTGGGGGTTCAGTGTCTTGCTCGAGGACATGTTGACATGCAGCAGCCAGGAATCAAACTACCAGCCTTCTAATTACAAGATGGCCGCCCATCCTTCAAAGCCTGTGGCCATGACACCACGAGACAAATGAATCGAATGATGAAGTTAAAGCAGAAGAAGTTACGTGGTGTAGCTTTCCCCTTCAAAGCATGGATCGTGTAGCTTTACCCAAACTTTCAGCGAATTACTCTAGAATTAAAAAAAAGCTGGAATAAAAAGAGGAATAGGGCATAAATCCACTAGCTAGTTTTAAACCAAAAGACAATCTCTCTCCACCCAACACAGAGATGTGCAGTCTCCCTGTGTGCAGGACCGTCTCATCAAGAACACTCATCGGGTGCTGGAGAGGAAATGGAAAATATCGCTACCCATATCCAAGATGCTCTTCATCCCATGACGTCTCATCCAACCTCCTCGCCTGAAGCAAGCACTACAATGACGACATTATTAATGAATGTGTTGGCCTTTTAGTATAGCCTATAGCATTCCCAGCTTCCAAACCATCCCCACTGTTGAATAACATGGAAAACACAACCCATAATGATACATTTCACAATACAGAGCCCTCAAACTTTCTCTGTCCAAGAGAAAGACTGTTCCACAGCTACGCCACCTCCCGTGGTCTCAAACGCAGCCAATTAGTAGCCTCGTCCTCACCGCGAGAATACCGCTCCATCCCTCCAGGCCCTTTTCTTCTTATCCACTTCAGGTCTTTCTTCCTCTGGTAAAGTTCAGACACAGTGAAGCACCTCCTCCATGATGTGACGGGTGGCCTTCAGTGAGCACTGAGGACGCCGTTGGGGGTGGCCTGCTTGCTCCACCTCCTCTGGAAGAAGAGCTTGCGGTTCTTCTGAACTCTGACTCGCACATCAAACACCTCCTGGATGGCTTCCCTGAAACAGTGGAAGTTGTAGTCGATCAGCCCTGTAAGCCACAAACAGACATTGGGGGCCAAAGATCAAATTAAACATCAAGGCTTTTTTTCCCACTGCAAGACTGCTCAGCAAGTCACGAGAAGTCTCCGAGACAAGCTACAGCCGGTCTGATATGAAACGTACAGAACAGACAAAGTTAGTGTTCATCCTAAAAGGATGAGGACGGTGCGCGTGTATGGTTTTTTTGCATTCTCGACACGGTCTATGAGGGAATCTAAAGCACCAATGGTCGTCTAAGACTCTCTAGCAGCAGCCTCATGGACAACGTCAGCGACGGAGACATTGCATAAGCCTCGACTGCCATGGTGTTCCAAAACCCAGTTTAACCGGGTCATACAGTCACTGGTACAAACCCCATAGCCTGATGACCCAACAGATCATGTAGGTGTGAGGGATGAAGTGGATCTGCCACTTGTTCTTGTATAGCGTTATTCTAGTCTAGCGACCGCTCAAAACGATTTACAATGAATGCCTGAGGAGGTCCTGGGTTCAAATCCCATCCCAGGTCCTTACTATGTGGAGTTTGCATGTTCTCCCCATGTCTGCGTGGGTTTCCTCCGGATGCTCCGGTTTCCTTCCATCATAAAAAAAGAAGCACGTTAGTGCCCCTGAGCAAGGCAGTAGAAAAAGAACTGGAGCTGCTCCCCCGGGTGCTGCAGCTGATAACTGCTCCTATACAATAGGATGGGTGGAATACAGAGAACACATTTCTTTGCACCCAAACTGTACAATGGTGAAATGAAGTGGCTTTCTAAGAGACTTTGAGGGCGTGCAATGAGATTCTTTCCTTGTGCCACGACTGCTCATACAGGCTCTGTGTGGGCTCATCGTCTTTCTCCCCCCCCATCAACTTCACAGCCCTTTGGTGCCAGCTGGCAAGCCTGCTTTGCGGTTCCATTGTTAGGTCATCAAAGCTTTGCTGTAATTCCTCACCTGATGAGGCTCTCCGGGACTGCCCGGTAGAGCATCAGCACAGCCTGGCTGCTAGTGGCGGTAAGAGACGCTCAATGGTTTAACTTGACTTTCACTTCGCAGAATGACAAAGAACAATTTGCAGCGTTTCAATAAAGTTTTAAGTGAAATGGAAACATGAAGCAGGGAATGAAGAGATGCCATCAGTTGAAGGCGACCGGTGTTGCATCATGCATGAGATGGGGAAGAGACACCGTGTGGTGAAATGCGTGCAGGGCGGTGATACCATCCTAATTCTTGACAACACAGGATGAGACAGAAGATATGCAGAAATCCAGGGCAAATACCCCCTACGGTGTCATGCAAAAATTGTCTCTCTTGTGGCAAAATGGACCTGCGTGAGAGGATTCAGACCTCAGACACTAGCGGTTTCTGTGGCTCATGGAAAAACAGCTGTACTTACGCCCTTACTGCTCTCAGGCTTTTGCCGTATGCAAGCGTTCTGCTGCGACGGATGCCATTTAAATTAGTCTCCAGTTTACTTTTAGAACTTTATTCATATGTCACTGTACGTACAGACAATGAAACTTGTTCTCTGCAGCCAACCCATCCTAACCTATAGGACCAGTGAGCAGCTGCAGCACCCGGGGACCAATTTCAGTTCTATTTCCTACTGCCTTGCTCAGGGCAACAGGCAGGAGTGTTAACCCCAACATGCATGTCCTTTAGATGGTGGGAGGAAACCCACACAGACACAGGAAGAACGTGCTAACTCCACAAAGAGAGGATCTGGGGATGGAATTCGAACCCAGGGCCTTCTTGCTGTGATGCAACAGTGCAGACTGCTGGGCCACCACAAGGCCAAAAAGTGAAAAAGAAATAAAGAACAAAGTGAGATTTAATGTGCTGACTGTAATTTGAGATGTTTGGACCTCTTGATGTTCATGTCTACATTTCATGAGGGTCTGTGTTGGTTTATGTTCAATACAGATAACTGAGATCCTGTTTAATTCAAAGGGTCTGCACTGATTTATATTCCAGCCATTTTTGGAATCTCATAAATGCTCTGAAATGGTTTGTGCCAAAAATTTGGAGGGGACACCATTTCCCCCTCATAGAGTCATGATGCACTCTGATGAAACGGGATCGAAAGGCTCGCTGCACGCAGGCCATCATTAACCAGGCAGGAACACACAGGAAATGCACAGCCTCTCCTCCATCACATGGCCAAGCTGAGCACACACCCATGCAAAGATAATTGTGTTAGCATTCCACTAACAGCTGGATTGTTTGGGGGGGACTTCATAATTAAAGGCATCTCTATAACGACAACTGTTTGATGAGCCATACTGCTGCTATTAAATCTAAAACAATTAACGAGATATCAGCCCGTCCTCTCTCATATTGATTAGAAATGCCTGCTGGAGCCACCACTGCTCTTTCATATATTCCCATTGGAGATGATCTGTTTAGGATGACGACAGCCACTCGATGCAGAAGAATTCCTTTTCTGTTCTCAGAGCAGGAGGGAGGAATATCATAGTATTATGAATATAATAAATATAATGAGTATATCAGAGGGACAACTCAGTTGGGAGACGAAGCCAGAGAGACCAGACTGAGATGGTCTGGACATGTGTGGAGGAGAGATGCTGGTATACTGGGAGAAGGATGCTGGTATACTGGGAGAAGGATGCTGAATATGGAGCTGCCAGGGAAGAGGAAGCTGCTGACAGGTGTACTCTAAGGGCCTCCCATCAGTTCAGGGATGATGAGCCTTACCTCTTCACATTAATGGCCTCTTTGACTCCCTATTCAAACCAGTGTTCCTCCCTGCCAAGGATGCAAACACCCTCATCCTTTAGAATGGCCACTGGCCTGTAGATGGGAGCAGACTGCAGAGTCCTGGCCTGACATGTTGGCTCTTCCATGGTTTGCCATTCTCTTGGCCAGCGTCTGGGGGGGTCAAAGAGGCTGTCTATGTGGAGAGGGAACCACCATCCTTGAACTGAGGGGGCCTCAGAGTCCATCTGTTACCATCTTATAATGCTGTGACTGCAACTATTCCCCAATCCTCTGAATAGTTCACATCATCACTGAAACTCCAGCCAACGGCTAACTTGCATGTGAAGCCATCCTTGGTTTGGATTGTTAAGCAACTATATTGTTTATAAGGGTGAGGATGCTGCAATCAGCTCACACTGCAGATGTCACCTGTACGAGAGATGAGACATTTCTCTCCAAATCTTGGGTCCAGATGAACCGATTCACCTCTCTTGTGATTCCCTTTTATACCCCGTTTATAAATGAGAGTGGGGGAGACGGACTAAAACTCCTACACTGTTAAATAGGGCATGGTTTCCTCACCCTGACTCTGTTGCACATCCTGGCTTCAGGAGGCAGACAACTGTACAGGGGAATCAGCAGCACAGCCTAGTACTCCATTCTGTCAGCAATTATGACACCGCAAGCATGATCCGCCCAAACCATAGTTCAAACGCGGGGGAGAGATCGGAGAGAAGACTCTGGGATAAGGGAGGTCTTCAGAAGTCTCTGTGCATTTTTAACTCCAGATCAAGTCCTACTCCTCCTATGCCCCCCCCCTTCAACAGCTGACCAAGACAAGACCTTCTGCATTCTTACAAGCCTGAACACTCCCATCCAAGGCAGCAATGCCATAAAGTTGGTTTACTGCTACAGTTACAGCATCTTCAGAACCGGTGCATAGTCAGAACTGCAGAAGAACGGGTCATTTTTATCCCATGTTGTAGGGGTGACTTAGATGGAGCTTGCATTGGAAATCTGAAAATGAATCCAAGTCTCCAGATAAATGCTAGTCGAAGAGGTTTAATAAGCTCCCTGCAGGAAGGGTCAGAAACAGAGTGCAAGGCAGTCTAGTAGATCTGATAGAACCGATGTGTTAGGCTGTCTTTTATTATCATTTGCTGACTGCTGGAGTCTGTCCTTTATCGTTTCACCCCCATCAGGAATGCATGGATCTCCTTTGTGTTGTTCCTCTATTCCCCAAAAGAATGCATGAGGCGGCTCCCTTAACCTGTAGATACAGCCCTGTACCAGGTTGTGGATATCTATTCATCCTCCTAACAAGGTATGGTCAAGGTAAAAAGGCCATAAGGGAAGGGAGTACAGGAGACACCAAGGGAAACCCAGGGGCGATAAAGAAAACGGAGGACAGCAGGGATATATAGTTAATATATAGTTAATTATATAGTTAATTATATAGTTAGTTATATATTCATTGTGACCCCCGTCAAACTACAGTAATCCAAAAAGACCTAAACACCCCGTTTACATGGTCATGTCTCATCATGTCCCATTAAACCCCAATCAGAACTTTGGTTAGGGGTGTAAACGTGGTCAGTGATGTGAAGCCAACTGACCTCTCCTCTCAAAGCTCTCCTCGCGGAGAAAGCAGACCATAGCCAGGAACTTGGTGACCTCCTTCAGGTACATGACTGTGGTGTTGTTGAGATGGATGATGGCCATGGACTCCTTATCGTAGGGGGAGTCAGCCTGACCTTCAGTTAGCCTGGAGGAGGGGCGGGAGGGGGGCACAGAGAGAAAACAGAAGGAATCAACAACAAGCTCTGGTAGAGTAAACATCTTGAGGAGGAACTACAGTCGCAATCAAATTTATTCAACCCAAACTGCAAATCCAGTTTATTGGTCGAATATACAAACTATCAGCCGTTTACAAAAAAACAAATCAAACAAGAATATTCTAAATAGCTCAACACAACTAATATTACAGGTGGTTTCTTCAAATTCAACAAAAAATATACTGCTTATGACTACCTTCGGCTCAAAATGATTCAACCCCCTCATGACAAACATCTATATCTCTGATCCATAGCCAGACACAAACTTCTGGCAGTGTCCTTGAGGAATCTCAGCCCATTCCTCATGGGTAATGGCCTCCGGCTCACTAATACTTGGTTTGCATTTGTATATTTGACTAATAACCTGACTTGCAGTGGGGGTGGAATAATTTTGATTGCAAATGTAGATCCTAGACCTGCTCCCTGTCCCCTGCACTGGGCTGACATCACAGAGTATTAACACAAGACATGCAGGGATTTCTCAGAGATCCTCACGCAGTTTACATGGCAGACATCATGAAATCCTGCAGAAATTGATCCAGGTGATATAAGCTCTTTATTAGCTTGTATCACAAAATATCTCTCCAACTATTTCTACCATGGGTTTGTTTTCCCTTTACAAAGATTGCTGTGAGTATGTGAGCACGGGGCAGCATCGCTCAGGGGGCAAGGTGGCCATCTAGAAATCTTAAGAATGGCGGTTCGATTCCCAGTTCCTTCAGAAAGTGTGTCTAAGTGTCCTTGAGCGAGGCATTAAATTTGATCTATAAAGTGCCTTTCAAAAGACCCAAGGATAATTCATAGTGGGAAAAAAACTGAGACATTACAAAACACTACTAAACACAGAGAAAAAGGGAGATCGAAATAATTTTGATGAATACAAAACGGGTGGGGTGGCATGGCTCAGTGGGTAGAGCAGTCGCCTGACGATCGGAAGGTTGCAGGTTCGATCCCCACACCTGCAGAGAAGCATGTTGAGGTGTCCTTGAGCAAGACACTATTCTCCTAACTCCTCTGCTCTGTGATAGACTGGCGACCTATACAGGGTGTACCCCGCCTTTCGCCCAATGAGAATAGAGCTAGGCTCCAGTTCCCCCACGACCTGATTTCGGATAAGCGGTTGAAGATGGCTGGATGGAAAAAAAACTGGTGGCAAAAACTTCTCCATCTCCTGGTTCAGATATGTGGCTTCCTTGTTTTGATCCATACAGGATTTCTCATCCTGGAGACAAACCCGCTGTAGCAGCAGCAGCAGTATCAACACCAGCTACCAACAGCATCCAAAGGAACCTCTCCGATTAATATTTTCCAGAAACTTCAGAAACTGGGTCACTGTTGTTACGCGGAAGGATTTGCAAGTGCCGGGCTCTGTTTACCACCAAGGAGGGGGATAAAAAAACAACAGCCAATAGCAACAGCCGAACGGTCACAGCATCATCCACCCAATTCAGACAAGGCATTTGCATTTCAAACCTGCAGCCCACTTGGATCTGCTCTTAGAAGTTTTTGTGTCAGTGAGATGCACAGCGTGGCTAGGACTGGTAGGAATAAAAGGAACATTTGCTCCGTTAAAATCTTTGCACACCATCATTTTATGTAAAGCAGGTTCCGCTTTGACTCACTGAGTTTAAGTGCCGTGGAGAAGAAGCTTTATTTATTTGTACATGCGTACAAAGAAATGTGTCCTCTGCAGTTAACCCATCCTACTGTAGAGCAGCTGCAGCACCCAGGGAGCAGTTAGGGGGTCAGTGTCTTGCTCAATGAAAATGCGACATGCTTGCTGGTTGGGCTGGAGAATATAAAATATGCATAAAAATTGCCTTTAGCTTTATCAATCTTCGGTTTCTTTAGAAAACATGTTGAAGTGCCCTTAAGCGAGACACTGAGCCCCTATCTGCTTGGGGCAACTGATAAAATTTGGCCTGGTGGCTAAATCTGGTGTATTTATATTCTAAATGTTCATTAATATGCACTGCCCCTATAAAGGAGATTATCATCATTATTAATTATTATCATCATCATCATTTATATTATTTAACCAAAATAATTTCTCTGCAACAGAGCCAGGATTAATAGATAATTATCAGAATGAATAAAATGAATAAATTGCTCTTATATTTAATCCCATGCGCGGAAGCTCCATGGTAGAGTGTGTGCCTCAGGATGTGACAAGCCAGGGGCTGTGGATTTGAATCCACCCCGGGGTGTCAAAAAGGGCATCCAGCCTAAATCCCCCAAGCTCCATCTAAGTCTGTATCATCTCCAACACGTTTGGGACTGACTGCGAGAGATAAAATGGAGCTCTCTCATCTTTCTGATGAGATCAATAAGCCTGACTGTATCAAGAATCTCTGACTTTTGATTGTTACAATTAAAAAATCAGCTTAGCAGATTCAAACTCTGCTCTCTCTCTCATGATGAATCACCAGGTTTCTTTACAGAACTGGAACTCCACACACACCTTGGAGGAAGTTTCTCTGAATATTTTTCTGGTGCAACACGCGCACGCACGCACGCACGCACGCACGCACTCACACACACACACACCTCAGTGCTACCAGGTGCCACAGATATGTCAGCACTCATAAGCGTCCCTATTTTTCAGATTAGGGCCAAATCACATTCCCACCTGGAGAGATATTAAGCGGGGAACATGGTATGGACCAGTTAATGAGAGATGAGGTTTCTCTCTCGGCTTATTCTTCCATTATATCAAATACATCTGCCGATTCCGTGGCCGTCCCTGAGATATGAGGTTTAGTAATACATCTCATCCTCTGGAAGGACTCCAGCAGCTCCGGGTTCATTTGAGAGCCCTCACTCTCCGTTAAGAATAGGAGTCGATGATTGCTTCCTCATCATGGCCACTCATCATACAGGCCCTGTTTGCAGCTTCCTTCCACCTATGATGAATGAAACGGAGTGTAGCGAGGATGACCTGGATGGTGCATTGATTTTCCCTCCAAAGCACTCACAACATAGAAAAATATGATTGTGGAGTTTTTGTGTGCAAGCCTATTTAAGACATTGAGAATTGCAACTCTGAAAAAGAATGCTCTAGTAATCAGAAGATCGTGATTACATCCTCGGTCCTACAGAAAGCATGCCAAGGTGTCCTTGAGCAAGACACTGAAACCCTAACTGCTCAACAAGGAGACTATTCATCACAGCTGCAGAAAAGACTCAGACATTAATGTGAATGTAGTCTCCGCCACCATCTCAACTGTTTTCATATCCAGATACCATTTGTGTAATTTCCTATCTGCATGGGGTACACGGTGCAATTGCTCTGGGAATCAAGACTGCAAGGCATGCTGGAGAACTGCTGTGACAGCTGCTGTGACAGCTAATCTGGAGTAACTAAGGACTTTTATCTCCAGTGACTCGGTTGAAGCCGAGGAAGAATGACACTGACTTTCCAAAAGGTTTTCCAAAGAGTCCAAGATGACATCTAAAGAAGCAAGAATCAACAAATCCAACACGTATTTATAACTTCAGTTTTCAGATTTGGGCAGTAGAGCTAAGGGGTGAGGGTGGTTGTCAGAGATCAGAGATTGGGGATTAGAGCCCTGGTTCCTCTGGAAAGCATCATGAGGTGTCCTTTGGGGCTCCATTGGCGTAGGGGGTTAAGGCACCTATGTTCACTGCATCTTCAGTACATCTCTGTGTCATGCAGTCGGGTGTTTGAATCCCGGCTGCACGGTTTCCAACCACAGCCAGAGGTCCATAGTTAGTGGGTCATAATTGGCTAAGCCTCACATGGGTATAGGGGTTAGGTTGGATAAAGTATTCTGGGTTCACTAGTGTCCCCCTCTGGGTCGTCCAGGCCTCTTGGTTAAGTGAAGGGAAAGTACTCTGCTTCATTCTCCTCTGACGGCCAAGCACTGTGCTTTCCCCACCAGACCATGATGTGTGGACTAGTGAGGGCTAGTGGTCATGTGACTTGGAGGAGACACATGCTACCACTTCCTCCTTCCTGTCTAGAGGGGCATCAAAGAGACTGACCCAGCAGTAGGTAACTCGGGGGGGGGGTGCCAGTGTGGGTAAGGAGGAAGCTTAGAAGCTTTATTCATTGGCCGTCGTTCATATGTATCATGACCTTTGTTCTCTGCATTTAATCCCACCTGATGTATAGGAGCAGTGAGCAGCTGCTATGCTTGGGGAGAAATTCCAGTCCTTTCTCCTATTGCCTTTCTCAGGAGCAAAGGATGGGAGGAAACCGGAGCATCCGGAGGAAACCCATGCAGACACAGAGGGAACATCCAAACTCCACACAGGTAGGACCTGAGATGGGATTCGAACCCAGCACCTTGTTGTTGTGAGCCAACTGCTTTTTTCCCCTGGGTAGCGTGGAGGGCCACTGCACCACCGTGCATATTGGGATTCAGGGTGGTGCCGACACTAAAGTCATCGCCCAACTGGAGGCCACAGGATGACCGAGCGGTGAGAAGCGAGGGCTGAGGTTTTAGTCTCATTCCACCATACTTGCAAGAATCGCCTCGAGTGAGGTGTTTAACCTTGGGATGCTGTTCTAGCTGGCCGAGGAAAGTTTTCAGCCAGCTAGTCTCCTCTGGGAGACTGAACAGAGTGCATGACAATTAGAAAAGGTCAACCTTTTTTTATGTTTTGGTAGACTGACTCCAACATTAATAATTCACCTAAGTCACTTATCTCCCTCTATCTCTCTTACCCGAACCAAACCCCATCACCACCAGCACAC
>OMLC01037845.1:0-10586 GCA_900302585.1 Regalecus glesne
TGGAGATGAATGATCTGCTGTGGTGACCCCTGATGGGAGCAGATGAGAGTAGTAGTGGTATATCTAACCAATATCTCCCTGTATTCTATCACCCATTTTATCTAAGCTTTCTCTCATGTCTTCAGGAGCATTTATGATCCCATTCCTTATCCTACTGGTTCTGGAGGGCCTTCCACTCCTGTACCTGGAGTTTGCCATCGGTCAACGCCTCAGGAAGGGCAATCTGGGAATATGGATTACTATTCACCCCTACCTGGGTGGCGTTGGTAAGGATAAGTCTCAAAATGGGGTTTTCTGCATTAGGGATTCTTTCAACTCATTCTGTATGAACCAAACATGCAAATATCGGATCTGACCAGTTAAAGAGCTGGAAAACTGACAGTGACTAACTCCCACCTCAGACAGCGATTGCTTCACAAACACTATTTGTACCCAACAGGACTAGCCTCCTTGATGGTGTCTTTCCTGGTGGGTATGTACTACAACACAATCATCGCCTGGGTGATCTGGTACTTAGTCAACTCCTTCCAGAGCCCCCTGCCATGGAGCTACTGTCCATCCAATGACAACTTGACAGGCAAGTATTCACATCACTAATTTAACCAGCTCTTCCCCTTCCACTTTTTGAGATACCGCCAAACTATTTCATTTTCAATCCCTTTAGATCTAGTCTCAGAATGCAAAAGGACTTCTTCGGTAGAGTACTTTTGGTACCGAGAAACACTGAACATCTCCACATCTATAGATGAGTCGGGGAGTCTGCAGTGGCCAATAGCGCTATGTTTAGTTGCTGCTTGGACCGTGCTTTACATTTGCAGTGTTAGAGGGATTGAGACTTCTGGCAAGGTAAGTCAGCCACAGCACTGGATTTTGTGGTAGTTGGTCAAGATGCGTATCAACATAAATTTGTTCTGGCTTTATGTGATGAAGATATTGACCAAAAGGATTTGTTTTAAAGATTTGGTTTTATTTTTACTCAGGCTGTGTACATCACCTCCACTCTGCCATACCTGGTCCTCACCATCTTCCTCATCAGAGGACTGACACTCAAAGGCTCTGTGGATGGGATCAAGTTTCTGTTCACACCAAATGTTAGTAGAAAGAACAAGTTCAGTCAGCAAACTATTGCTAAATGCTGACTCGTTTGGCCTCAGCTATGTTACACTACACACCAATCAAAATAAGGCACAAAAAAAGTGTAGGAAACCAGTTTGTTCTTCTTTTGTCTTTGTTTTATGTCAGCAGAAATGTGTATTACATCACTCTCCTTTGCTCGTAGTATGCATGTACATCCTTCTGTGTTCTGGAAGAAGTGATGTAAACAATACAGGGACCTTCTTTTCCTACTGTCCTTTCTGTTTGAAGTTTGCATGTTCTCCCCTCGTCTTCCTTGGTTTCCTCCCACCATCAAAAAGACATGCATAGGAATGCAGAACTGGATTTGATTTGCAGATGCTTGCAGATGCCCACTGCTCCTATACAGTAGGATGGGTTAAATGCAGAGAACAAATTTCATTGCAGCTACGACTTTCAGTTCCTTCCATCAGGGGTCACCACAGTAGATCATCATCTCCATCTCTTCATGTCCTCTACATCTTCCTCTGTCTCACCAGCCACGTGCATGTCCTCCCTCACCACATCCTAAACTTCCTCTTTGGTCTTCCTCTTCTCTTGCCTGGCAGCTCCATATTCAGCATCCTTCTCCCAGTATACCAGCATCTCTCCTCCACACATGTTCAAACCATCCCAGTCTTGAACAAATTTAATGGCAAACTACAATGAAAAGACAAGATGGCTTTCTTTCTTTCTTCTATTGCACCACTAGTGGTCAGCAATGTCACTGAGTTACTTTAGATAATTCACTTTAAGTGCAGTCTGTATATACGAGCAGCTCCATTCATCACCCTTGATAAAAGTCATGTTGCCACTGAAATGCAGCAAAAAATCTTTTTAAAGTAGGAATGTTGATCTGACTGAAATATATTTTAACTTGATTGCTTTGTATCTGATGTTGGCATGGGAAAATGCCCCGCTGTGATTACATTGTCCATTTCTAGCTCAATGAACTGTTGAATCCAGACACGTGGTTGGATGCAGGTGCCCAGGTTTTCTACTCTTTCTCCTTGGCCTTTGGAGGTCTCACTTCCTTCTCCAGCTACAACCCTGTTCAGTAAGTGACTCCGATGGATTGGGTGATGGCTAAGGTTATATATACTGTGTATACTGTACCTTATCTTATCAGTACAGATAAACAGCGTGAAGTTCTTTTCCATGTCTGGTGAAATATTTCCTGGGGAAGTTATTATACATTCACATTTACTTGCTGACACATGAATCTCCTTTGGAAAATTGAAATATCAGCGTGACGAGGGACAGAAATGTTTTCCAAAGAATATTGGATGCATTCTGGTACGCTGTATGAGATCTATCAATCTCACAACAAACATGTCCAGCAGTCAGACATGGAATTCTTGTAGCCTTAGTACAGTGTCAAAAGCCAATAGATCAAAAGTTAATTTACAACAGGTTCTCCCAGGTCAACTTCCATAAAACCCAGATGTTCATGACACCTCTAGGTATCTCCACTTTGATGCCAAAAACACATACATAAATACAAAGAGAAGTTCCCCTCCCAACTCTTCCCATCTCCAAACCAATATCCAAATCACTCCCTACCTGCCGGTCACGATCTAAAATACTTCCAGTATCTATGACCAAATGTATTGACCTGAAAATGTCGCGATCTTCTCACCTCACATATTTTTACAGCAACAACTGTGAGCAGGATGCTGTAATCATCTCCATTATTAATGGCTGCACTTCAGTCTTTGCAGCTACTGTGATTTACTCCATCATTGGTTTCCAGGCCACAGAGCGCTTCGATGCCTGTGTTTACAAGTATGTGCATTAAATCTGAAGAGTATGTTAATAAAGTTAACCAAGACAGCAACTACATAACACTCTGTTCCAAATATATCTTCCAAATCAACATTATTATTAAAATCCCCCTTTCAGAAACATATATGCATTGCTAAATGCATTTGATCTGGCTGAAGGAGACCTGACAGAGCAAAACTACGATGAAATGCTGAAAGGACTCAACAGCACTGACTCGGGGAAAGAAATCATCTTGGGTCTGGACCTCAATGAATGCAACCTAAATACTTTCCTAACTGATGTATGAACATAGCTGCATTTCAAAAAGTCCTCTCAATAGAAGTATATTCAGCGAATCTCCATCCATTTCCCGTAAATGCTGCAAGGTTGAAGTTTGTGTTCTGTTTTTTCCCTAGGGAGTGGAGGGAACAGGTCTGGCCTTCATAGTGTTTACAGAGGCCATCACCAAGTTGCCTCTCTCCCCCCTGTGGTCCGTCCTTTTCTTCATCATGCTTTTATGTCTGGGGCTCTCCACCATGTTCGGAAGTATAGAGGGAGTAGTGGTTCCCATACAAGATCTAAAGATCTTTCCAAAGAGTTGGACCAAAGAGGTGATCACAGGTAAATGGTTTATACCTCATCGATGTTGCCTTGATGGTATGAGTAAGAATGGCCCACATGAAATCAAGGACCGACTTTGATGGGAAACTTGAGCTGCATTGTATTTTGTGCGCGTTTGTTTCAGGAATCATGTGCCTGTCATCTTTCCTGATTGCACTCATCTTTGCCCTGCAGTCTGGTAGCTACTGGTTAGCACTGTTTGACGGCTTTGCCGGCTCTATTCCTCTGTTTATAATCGCTCTCTGTGAGATGGTTGCCATCGCCTACATATATGGCATGGACAGGTAAGTAAATGATACAACTTCACAGCCGTTTTCAATAACAATAGACAGTCATGATTGTTTTATGCTAGCAATTGTATACAATTGCCACTGTCTCGCCAACCAACATGCCTCATATTGTCAACTGCTATAAGGAACACCAAAATAGCAGTCATGTAAATTACCTGATAAATGTAGAGTCGATGAAATCAAAGGCTAATTGAAAAGCAGCAGGATAGAAATACACAAGAACCGAGAAGGACTGTAGTAAATTATCAGATAGAGTATTATCACTTGAAATCACAAATTGAGAGGTCTGCTTTACGTGTCACGATTAGTCCCCGTGTTGTGGGGGTGGACATGGACTTAGATGGAGTTTAGGGGATTACGGTCGGATGTCCTTCACGATGCCCTGCGGTAGGTTCAAACCCACAACATCTGGCTCGCCAGTTCCCGAAACAGGCTCTCTATCACTGAGCCATTGAAGCCCCCACTTGAAAATCATAAATTATGACTTGATAGATTCATCATCTGGCATGAGTACGGTTACCCATTAATCATTTAACATAAATTTTGACATTTCACTCATGAAACAAAGCCACTGGCACTGTTGAGTTCACTCCTAAACAACACAAGAACATTTGCCGACAATATTGCTGCATCCATTGCTAAAAGTCCTAAACAAGCTTGATCTACCACATGTGCTCCTCAACTGCAACGTTAAATCTTTAAACTCGCCACTACTTTTCTTGCAGCTAGCTTTCTTCTACATTTAGCCACCATGGTGAAGACTTAAAATGCTGTGCCATATTGTTTTTCTATACTACTTGACGGTAACCACAAAATCAACACATATAAAATAGTTCAGGGTTTAATTATGTCAATTACCATTGGCCATATTTATGCCAACAGTAGGAAGTACTAAAAGCAGAAATTGTTTGCATTTTAATCTTAAATATGCTTATTTTTATGTCCAAAGACATACCTGAGTCACACTCACATGGCCTGTCCCAGTAGGTAGAAATAAAAAGCAGTTAAACCATAGACCATTAACAATGAGCAAGATTGTTATTTTTGACTGAGGAAGTCATAAAATACATTATGTTAAGCAACAAAAGGGCAACGTAATAGGAACCACTATATTTATTGATACATGGACAGAATTCTCAGAAATGACTCCAGCTAGGCAATAAATTCTTCTCTTATCAGACTTTCATCCTTTTAGGACTCTCATTTTACAGTATAGATGGAATTGTCAATACATAAATTTTGGATCTAAAAGCAGTCAATATGACTGTAGCATTTATCATCAGGACTGTATCTCCAAATACACATTTCATTTAAACAACACATATAAATGGGAACTCTAAATGAAGACATTTATCCAATTTAACTCTGTCTTCATGCATGTGCATTGCACATTTTACTGTGGGTTCCTGAATATCTCAGTCCATAAGGTTTCATGTAAATCATTGTCAGCAAGTGGGCCATGATGGCGATAATCATTTTTGTTCATACCTCAGCAACATGTAACTTGACGTTAGTCCATTCTGAGTGGCTGGATATTTCTCAGAAGTGTAATCAGGCAGTTCTGAGGTAACGACACTACTTTCTTTCAACAGGTTCAGCAAAGACATTGAGTTTATGATTGGACACAAGCCAAATATCTTCTGGCAGACAATGTGGGGAGTGCTCAGCCCCTTGATTGTGTTATGCATCTTCTTAATCTACTTTGTCACCAAAGCCAAATCCAACCTGAGCTACATTGTCTGGAATCCCAGCTCAGTACGTTAACGAGAAACACTGTAGATCAAATGAAACGTTTGGCTAAAGGTTTATGTTCCAGAGACATCTTTCATTTTGAAATCTCTTCCATATCTCCTTTACAGTCACAATTCCCTGGGTTTGAAATACTTGACTATCCTAGTTGGATTTACATCATCATCTTCCTCCTGGCGGGAGTCCCAAGCCTTACAATCCCTGGAGTTGCCTTATACAAATTATCAAGAAGATACTTCCCCAAGAAAACAGTTCATGAAACTGAGATCAACACGGTCTCTGCATCGGTCAAAAAAGACAACGTGCCCATACAGTTTTAAAACGACAAAAGTGCTGTTGGGCAAAGCAGTACTTTTTTAATATTTATCTTTATTTTGTAAATAGTGGAAAATTCCCTTTGGATTATAGAAAGACAAAAAGATGTATAATTTTCTGATATCAATTGATACAAAAATTATGAGTGTTTATTCAAATTGTCATTTTATGATCATATTACACTCAATGTGTGCTTTTAGCTACTGTGTGAATAAAATATTGAGAGGAACAATATCCTCAAACAATGATAATGTTAACACTGGTCATAATAAGCACGGTCATAATTTTCCTCTTATTCATCCTTTTAAGTCAAACTTCATGTAAATATAACTTCAAAGATCAGGAGGCCAGGTGAAATGTATAGTAAGCAAATGCATAGTGAATACCGCACATATTGAAACGCCAAACCATAGGAGGGAGTGCATAATGCACATTTAAACAGTTAAAATACGTCTAATTGCTCACTAAAACAAGGAAGGTGTGTTTCGGCATTTGCTTTTGGGATCTGCAATGATTTAAACTTGTTGAATTTGAAAGTTTGTTATCGTGTTTTCCAAGTGGTGTAACAAAAGGGATTTTTTTTGGTCATCTTTTTGCATGAACATAAAATATGTAGTCATGTTCCTGCTGTGTCAATCATCATGTCATCCTCCACCTTAGTAGAGGACACTACATACTGGCACACGAGACTCAACAGGCTCTGGAGTGCCCATTGAATTGTACTGATTATCATGCTGCCGTATTTTAACTTCCATTCATAATTTTTTAGACCGGAGAGAGAAAGTATTATCTGCTCTGACTCTTTCACTGATGACAATCATTCAGATTTAGAGTTTTCAAACAAACTACGAAGCACAAAACTAATGTGCTGAAGGCATTCGTTCGCCCTTTGTTTTCTGAAAAACTCCATATCCATCATCAAACGTTTACTTTGTGACAGATTAAATTTACTTTAGTTTTTTTGTAACTTGGAGGAAGAAATTGGAACCAACAATACCAACAATGGAACCAACAATAATAGCACGGACAATAATAATACACACAGAGTCTTAGGGATGTATTTGAGTCATTTTTAAAATGATGTGTATATACTGTCAGTCAGGAAAATAATCCATCCTTCCATTGTCAACCGCTTATCCAAAATCGGGTCGCGGGGGAACTGTAGCCTATCTCCGTTCTCATTGGGCAAAAGGCAGGGTACACCCTGTATAGGTCGCCAGTCTATCACAGGGCAGAGCAGTTAGGAGAACAGTGTCTTGCTCAAGGACACCTAGACACACTTCTCTGCAGGACCGGGGATCGAACCTGCAACCTTCCGATCGCCAGGCGACCGCTCTACCCACTGATCCATGCCGACTCTACCAGTAAAATAATATTTTGGTCAATTATTGTATGACAGAGGAACACTGATACGTTTTACAAGCTCTTTGAGACAGAATATTATGACAACACAGAATAGATAGAAATGGTGGAATTTCACATCTCTTCACACTAAAGCGATCCCATTTCTCAAGGACAAGAAAAGGCTTTAGTGCATAACTAGAAATACCTGAGATAAGGGTCAATGGAAAACAAGCAGTGTTTATGTCTATAAAAAAGGTTTTAAATCTCAGTCTGTGACAGGCCATTGCTGTTAAAAACAGATGCAACCTTTGGGTGTGCTTGTCAGAAGGATAACTTAACTTTTATTGATTTTCCTGTGAAGTACATTTCCCCCTCAACTTGCTGGCATAGATATGTCTGAATTGATGCAAAACTTAAAAACATAAGCACTTTGTAAGGTTTGAGTTACATATACTATCATCTTGTCATGTCATGCCAACCTCAACCATTTAGCCGAGGTCAAGTAGCGGATATGCTGGAGCCTATCCCAGCACTCATTAGAAGGAAGGGGGAGAAAGAACTTGGTCAGGTCACTTGTTCATGCCAGGGCAAGCGCAAAGGATTAAGGCCAGATGCCCCACAGTGGGATCAGTCTCTAGTTCCTGAACTGCCTTGACCGATCCAGTATTGCCTTGTCAATCTACATACTGATTCGGCAAATTTTTATGCCGGATTCCCTTCCTGACACAACCACTAACCCTGTGGACTGGGCCATGGGCAAAGTACTGGATGCCATCCCATGGACTTAAACCCACGATTTTTTTAAGGGATCATCTGTAGCTTTTTACATTAACGTCACTATTTGATGCCACACAACAGATTATATCTTCAAGCTATTTTGCATCTGCAGTCCTTGCATGTTTGTTTATGGTATGAGGAAACAAGAGGAAATCTTACATATCACCTTCAAGTAAAAAAATAAATAATATAGTGCCAGCACATGATGACTGGCCATTGTCATGTCAGTTTCACCACTAAGTCATTAAGCTTGCTGACATAACATGTCTTCCAGCCCACAGAAATCTCAGCTGGAGTGCCGAAGGTCAGAATAAATGTCTATTCAGTGTCCCCCCTCCTTACTCTCTCTCTCTCTCTCACGCACGCACACACACACGCACACACACACACACACACACACACACACACACGCCATGCTAAGGGTACAGAGAGCAAAGATGGACACTCCTCTGGACATTAGCTGCAGCAACAGGAGACGGAGGACTGATAAACGGAAACGGGGCTTCCAAACATAAAACACATTTCTGTTCTTGTAAAGCTTACCGGCAGCTGACATGAAGCTGAAGTTACCAAACCCGGGACTGGCCAACCGGATTCCTTCCCATCAGGAGCTGGAGAAGATGGAAAAGGAGGAGGCCGGGGAGCGGCCCAAATGGGACAACAAAGCCCAGTATCTGCTCACCTGCGTGGGCTTCTGTGTGGGACTTGGCAATGTCTGGCGGTTCCCATACCTTTGTCAAAGCCACGGAGGAGGTAGGCTGGGATAGGAGAGAAAGAGAGAGTGATGTGTATTTGTTCAAGTTGTTTAATAGCCTCATAGGGAAAATGCCTCACCGTCTGAAGATTGTGAAGAATTGTGCCCTTGCAAATGCATGAATGCATAAATGAGAGTGTAAAGTCAATCATATGTGCATGTTTGATGGCACATTGACATTTTATCAGAGGCTAGAAATATGTACATGTGGTAAATTTAGACAAGTTTATCATCTTATATTTTAACACTCTTGACTTCTAATTTCCCTAAACAATACTTTTGAAGATAAATAAAAAAATGTTATGCGTAAATTCAAGCGAGCCTCAACAGAATGAATTCACAACAGATCTTGGCTAATTATTGTTGACATCTAGTTGAAAATTACTAGATGCTGACACTTGGCTAGATTGTGACTGATTTCCTCTGAATGTTAATGGAATTATCCAAACATCACCTAGTGTTTACTGTAATACTATAGGACAGCTTGTACAATTTATAATTTCTTACAGTTATGTTAAATAATCTTCCAGTGTTGATGATTAATTGACCCATTTACACTCAGACCATGATGAGTTAGTCACTGTCACGTTATTCATAAGTTCATGCAGATAACACTACATAATTTTTATTTATGTTTTTTCCTACAGGAGCATTTATGATCCCATTTCTCATCCTGTTGGTTCTGGAGGGAATCCCGCTGTTGCACCTGGAGTTTGCAATTGGCCAGCGCCTCAGGAGAGGCAGTCTGGGCGTCTGGAGCTCCATTAACCCATACCTAACAGGCGTTGGTAAGTAAAAGCATCAAAGTGAGTTCAATGACTGAATGCAATAAAGTCATCCCATAATAAATGACTTGTTTTCTCCATAAAACAGGCATTGCATCCATGTTTGTCTCCTTCTTGGTGGGCATGTACTACAACACCATCATGGCCTGGATCATGTGGTATCTTTTCAACTCATTCCAGGATCCGTTGCCATGGAGTCAGTGCCCTCTCAATGCAAATAGGACAGGTGTGTTCTGATTCACCAAGATAATGAAGAGGTGTGATAGAAATCTTCATTCATATTGCATTGTCAAAAACAAAGTTGCAAAGCCCTTAAGAGCAACCAAAACTAAAAAGACCAAGATAGTTGTGTAAAACGAGTAAAAACAATTAGGTAAATGAATAAAAGTCACAATTATGGGTAAAGGCAGATGAAATAGGCCATAATAGACATGATTAGAACAAGTAAAAGCCAATAATAATAATAGACATGTCTAATGATTGCTGTACTGAGCACATCTGAATATTCCTAAAGTGTGCTACCCAAAAGTCTACAGTGAATAAATCACATTTACTTTGTGTTCTAGCTTGACAAAGCCAGTTAACATTAAGGAGAATCAAAAATCATGTGCACTCTATTTGATAACTTGAGAAAAAGAACTGCAAAGCCAGTATCAAATAATCAAACAATATGTATCTCCAGTCTGCATTTTCTTGCAATGATGCTGTCATTTTCCTTATTAATGTGTAACCCTGAGCCGTTTCTGTGCCATCTTTCCACCCTGGCAGGTTTGGTGTCAGAATGTGACCAGAGCACCACAGTTGACTACTTCTGGTACAGAGAGACACTGAACACCTCTGCAGCAATAGACGACGCTGGAGGTCTGCAGTGGTGGATGGTGTTAGCTCTTGTGGCCGCTTGGACTGTGCTCTATGTCTGCTGCATCAGAGGCATTGAGACCACTGGCAAGGTCTGACAGTCCAATTTCACCATTATAAATGGCTGTGTGTGTGTGTGTGTGTGTGTGTGTGTGTGTGTGTGTGTGTGTGTGTGTGTGTGTGTGTGTGTGTGTGAGCGTGTGTGTGTGCGCATAT
>OMLC01037851.1:0-12323 GCA_900302585.1 Regalecus glesne
TACATACAGGTGTGGATCCCGATAGGTTGGCAAATATCAGTTTTGTTCTGCTTTGGTTTGTCACTGTGTTTCTTCCCATTTTCTCACCGATTACTGTGCATCACCACCCCATTCTTTGGGTGTTACTAACCAACACCAGCCCCCAGTTTGTCCCTCCAAGAAATACATTTGATCTAATGCTAACATCTCTCTGAGAGTCACGGCAGCTCCTGGAAAGCTGTCCTGCCACGGTCAACTGCTTTCAGGATGTAAGTTAATTCCCTTCAGCGCTGAAGATTTTATTCGGATAAGACTTGACTGAGCTTAATGCAGCTCATAAACATATTTGATGTGTCTGAGGGAGTTATGTAACCCATGCAGCTGGGATACCATCAAACGCTCTGACTGGTGGTAGCCAAGTAATGAGCAGCTGATGTTAGTGGACAGTGAACTCTGGGGAGGGCAGTTGGGGAATAAGGAGGAACACAGTGGAGACACAGTGGGACTGTCACATGAACTATACAAGATGTTTCTCCTGGAAGTGCTGGGACACATCATGAGTTATGTGAGCTGGGCTCATCCGATGTTTTGGGTCTTTCAACATCAGACAACTTTGCCCAGGTGACCCAGCCAGGATTGATCTGCCCCTGAATCACATCCCAGAAAACACAACTTAGGGACTTAGGATAAGATGGTAGTGAACAGTGTGGACATATGAGATACTGATGGGGTAGGAGATTGCTGGGCAATATGCAATGTACAAGTTGTTAACGGGAAAAAAATCCAGCTAAGACAACTATCGATTTTATACACACGAACACGCACACACACACAACTCCTGTCAATATTAAGGTCTGTGGGAAGACTCAAAGTGCACTAGGAGAATCTTCCCACTTCAGACAATGTGACGGAATGTCTTAAGATTAGTGGAGGGTTTGTTAACATGAACAAAAAGCTCTTATAAATACATTTTGTAATCCATGAATTTGTGACCGTGAGAGAGCAGGCTGCATTATGGGCACTTTGTGTTGATAATAAAACCCCAGCAAACGGTTACAATGACAAACACTTAACCAGAAACTCTCACAGAAAAGCCAATCTTTATTGATTCTGGGCTTTCTCTCAAAACTAGTTCCATCTTTTTTTAATACAATTTACTTTTATCTGCCATGAAGTCACCAGGGCCAGTTCCACTGAAACATCACTATTATAGTGGTTTTCCTGTGCATATATACAACTAATTCAGTTCAACTGGCTTTCATTCAAAATGGAGCAGATAATAAAAAACTAGATTACAAGAGCATTCCATGCTAATGCAAGAGGCCGTCATGCAGTGAAATGAAAATAAATGGATAAATTACTTTATTTCAAGCCTTTATTCAGGAATTATAAAAGATGTTTGCAATATGCAATGATGGCCAAAATGCAATTGAACAGTCACATTGATCTTTGGAAGACATTGTTTCCTATTCAGGGTCTTACAAAGCAAAAACAATGAGAACTGCTGAAAGAAAATACCAGTGCAACGACTGCTTAGGCAAGATGAGCTGAAGCAGCAATCAGAGCATTTACTAAACAGCTGAAGCCGCTGAGTATTATAAAGTTTGATATGAGTTTACAGCTTAAAATGCGTGACATTATTAGTCTGCAAATGTATCAGGCATTGTAGAGCATATGGTATAAAAATGGAGTATAAAATTTAAGAACAAAACCCCCAGTTCAAGTCTGTTAAAGCTTATAGAGGGAACTCCTAGAAGCAGCCATTCAACACAGTGAGATAAACAGATTTAGATTTAGCCCTCCACTGCACATATTATAATAGGACCATGGAGGGGAGAAGGGGTATTTTTATTCAAAATGGTTTGATTTTAAGTCCTGTAGGAAACCGTGAGGATAGAAAACAGGGGACTGTGTTTTAGGATATTTTATAATATAATTTAAATGAACAATATGTAAATTATTATATTTACTTGATAAAAGTAAATGTAGCCAAAATAGATGATTTATGTTCATGTACATGATAGCCTGTCTTAAAAGAATGACTTGCTTCCTCAGCTGTGCAAATGTTCTTCCATTTTTTTCTTCCCTTTCACAAAGGCATACATACACACATCTGTGTTCAGCATCCTGCACACATTTCTCCACATTATTCCAATCTCAACTGCCTCTGGAGGTCTCTGAGCTGGCTCCCTCACTGCTTACATCAACTCTCCAGTTAGTGTGATACCCATGATCGCCACATCCCAACAGAGTGATCAATAATATACTAAGAGGGATTCTAATGTGAGTGTACACAGGATTTCTCTCCAACTCAAAACCCAGACCAATTTCATGGATGAGTCATCCTGTCCACTTGAATGTATATTAATGACTGTAACAAGTTCGTTTTATTTCATTGCAACAGTAAAAGTGCAACCACACCCAGTCCTCAGTAACTGTAGTCTTTGGCGCTATGCAAGCATATGATGGAGACAACCTTAAAGCCGGGCTGGGCAAATTTCTTTTAACATTATTTGAAAAATAGCATATCACCCTCACAGCTATTAGTCATTCAAACAGACTGAGGGCGTACTCACACTAGATGATCCATGCTATGCCCATGCACGCTTGACTCCCAAAGTCCAGTTTATTTGACAAGTGTGATTGCTCCGTAACACCTGCAGGTACAGTTCAGTGTACTGCGAAAAGCAGAATATCTTATGTGTTCATGGTTAAGATATGAGACCAGTTTAAAGAAAAGGAACCAAATAATCTACATTTCAACCATGTCACCATTCTAACAGCTGAAAACTCCACCATTAATCTAAATAGTGAGAGGACCTGAATTAGAAGTGAAATTTCTTAAATAAAACATCAGTGAGAAAATTGATTGAAGAAGTCACCTGGTGAGTGATGAAACGTTTCCAAATAAACTTCTGATCCAGGTGAACTGATTCACCTCTTTTTGTGATCAGTGAGAAAAGTAATCACACACCTTTCCTAAGCAAACTGAATATTTTGAAGTTTAAATGAGGTATCCATTCATTCCAGCATTCAAGTGAGAATGTACAAAGGTGAAAGATGATTTAGTAGGCTTAGTTTGACTAATTTGCCAAAATTTCCCTTGTCAGCTTCATATCAGAGCAGACTATATTGACTGTTTGCAGGAGAAGTGTAGAGTTTTGTTCCAGCACAAGGTGCTAAAGGACTGATTTGTCTAGAAAGGGATTTAGCAGCCACTATCTACCAAGCTACTAAAACAGGAATTAACTTTTCAATACCAAGTTAATGATGGGCAATTATCAAACTTACCCAGTAGTACAAGTGCAACACTGATTGATGATGCCTTTCCCTCCAGCCTCACCCGACAACTGATGCTTGGTTGCTGGTCATCCATCGAGTCTGATGAGGGCACCCTCCTTGTTAACGGTGTGTTCTTTGGTGACTGTAGAGTGCAATTCTTGATCTACAAGTTTTAATGCACGCTGGACACATGAAGTCTGAGTTGGTGGAGGCAGGCATGGCTGTGTGTGTCCTTAGACTCTTCTGTAGTTTTTCATATTCCTCTCTAGTTCTTGCTGTTCTAAAGCCCTGCAGCAGATCTCCCACCAGTTGGATGGCAGTTGATGGCAGCTTGCTCCAGTCTCAATACAAAACATTTTTCATTGATGTTTTCAGCTGCTCTGTATCACTTCTTCTGACCACCTGTGGACTGGCAGCTCAGATGAAGCTGTCCATGCAGGACTTGACAAGGTAGACATTCTTGAGGCCTCCTGCCGTCATGCCAAAATCACCACAGTTGATGTTCAGTGAGTACAGTTTCTATGCTCTTGCAGTTTGCCCTAGCAAGACTCTCAGCATGAGGAACATGGTCATACCACATGACCCCATGATTCACTGCAGAAACCTTATGTGGAACCGTTCCAGAAAACTTGAGTAGCAACAGCATGTGACCACAGTAGTATCCATTATTCCCATTGATCATGTGACTTTCCCATTCCCGCAATGTTGGATCACAACCTGGCCATGGATACGTGTAGCAACCGAGTGTCTATTCTATATGATGTGAACTTTAAACATATGTTTGTCTTTGAAAGTGCAGCAGTGTGTTGTCTAGGAAACACTAAAAAAAAACAATTATCTGGCTAAAAATAAGTTGGTCTTTGATAACTATTTGGGATTCAGTCATCAGGCCTGTGATGGCATGTTGAAAGAACTGTTTTGATTTACGTGACCCAAAAGCGAAGAACTGATTTTCATAGAAGATGAGCTTAGTGGATGCCATGGATCCATTTATTGTTCCTAAGAAGAACTGGACATCAAGCCACATTATACAGTAATGTGGCTTGATGTCCAATTTAAGATGGGTTATATAATTCTGATTTCTAGTCACGACTTGATGTAGTATTTTCTTGATCTGTATATCAAGAAGTCATAACTATTTACAGTCATAGCATTTACCATGAATGTGACATGTCCTGTGAAACCTGGTGATGGTAATTATTCAGTGCTATTATGGGGAATATATTGCAAAGACCTACGGACAGGAAGGCTTTTATTTTGAAGTTTTAGTGAAAAACTAGTGCCCTAATCTTAATCACTAGCTTTAATAAGAAAACGTGTGCGTTCAAGAGGTCAGGTGCAAGGTCCACTGTTTCCACCAACTCTGCTAAACTGCAGCGTGCTGGAGGATAAATGTTCAGTTTGAACGACACCTGCTCTGCTCATTAAGATTAAGCTTTCACCAGACGCTATTTGCATTCTTTAAGGCTGCAGGAAATGGTGCAATACAGCGTAAACGCAAACACGAGTTTGTGTGCAAAGTGGAAGCAAGGGAGATTAATTTTATTCCTTCCTGATGAACCAAAGTAACATTTCAGTTTTATTAGCTAATTTTATGAATGGGCTGTAACTCTTACCCTTTACGCCTTTTCATTCTGGTGGTTCTTTACAATGCTGCACCAAAATGTAATCGTACCAATATTGACTCAGTCAAAGCCAAGGTCGTATCAAGCCATGTCTCTGTCTCCTTCCCATGGGAGATCTGACCAAGATGGAGGGGGAGTGGGAGAGAGAGCCAGCGAGTGTTTCCTGGTGGGGGGAAAAAAGAAGCATACTCAGTACCACACACACATTCAGAGGGATCAATTTGATGAGAAGACTGGAAAACATTGGAGGGACATGTAGCACAGCCAGGGAACTCATCCACATTTACACACCCACACATTTTCATGTCCTCTGTCAAGCACATACAAACACACAAACACACACACACACACACAGACAAATGAACATACACTCACAACTAAAACGACAAGTGAGGCTTTCACACACTCATATTTTTTGGCGGATAAACAAGCAAGCCAATAAACAGAACTGAAATTTACAAGTCAAAAGGATTGTGCGGCTTTCCCTAAATAATGAGGACGTGTGTGTGTGTGTGTGTGCGTGTAGGGCTTCATGTACACAGCAGCTAAACATGTTTGTCACTCCTTATGGAAGTGCTAAATCCATTTAGGTTCAGACACAGTTCAGTTCTACAAGAGAATGACACATTCTACAACCAAAGCCTCTATCAGAATTTTTCAGATAATCAACATGAATTATTTCCAAGATTCAAGACTTGTATTGTTGTTACGCAAGCACGGCAAAATTGTGTCAGCCTCAAATGGTGCATACAGAGAATGAAAGAACAGAGATGAGATAAATGATAAAATGTTAAATAGACTTATTGAGAAATATAAAGTATTAGCAGTAATCAGTACAGAGCCGAATCAAAATGTACAAAATATAAGCAATGTAGAGTTAGTGATAAGGGAGGCTGTGGGTTTGAACCCACACAAGCTCCATCTAAATTCATGCCCCCCCCACAACACGCAGACTATTCATGACACATAAAACGGACCTCTCATACAGTGATAAAATACAATACAGCATAAGAGCTGCTGAAACATCATCAACAAAACAAATTTGAGTGCTAAGTTGGTTGATTCCTACTGTGCGTACCAGAACACCCTTTAGCAAGTTGGTCACGTCATTCTATGTGTGACATAAGCGCACAAAGAGTCCTTATCACGCCCGAGGTGACAGCCATTTCTTTCTGTACACTTACTACTCATCTCATAAGTATGGACATATGGACACCATTAGCTCACAGAGGTGGACACAGGCCCTGACTGGTCATCGGGAGATTTGGGATGATTCCTGATGGTCTGGCCTGCCTGATTTGACTCTGACTACAATGGATCAGACTTATTGACGTGTCAGGGTGAGATGTTCTTCTGAGTTAAGTGTTTATTCTCTCGATCCAAACATGTTCAAATTCATTATTCTGTTTGGGTTTCCTCAGTGTTTGTATGCATTTGACATTCGGGTTTACTGGTTTTGATACGTGCTGCATGGTTTAACTAGTTTTTAATGGTTCAATGAAGTTATTATAGCATGGTTTTATGGATTTCTTGTTTTACATTTGCATGTTTATTTGGACTGATGATCGAGGTGATAAACACACACACCCCAGCGGTAGCGGACACAAGACAGGATCCCTTTTTTCAAGTGATGTTTTGAGACAGATGAGAGGGAAGTGGGGTGGGGGGCAGAGATGACCGTGGCCAGAGAGGCACAGAGTTTCTCCCATACTACAGAATTTGGACCGTTGACTTGAGGCTGCTTCTGCCAAAGGAAGAGAGGTAACAGAGTTGTAGTAAAGGATGAGGTACCGCACAGGCAACATGGACAAGCTGGATATGGCATAGTGGCAGAAAGACTTGGTTCGACACCTGCTATAAGCTAAGTAAAGGGAAGTGACCAAGCAAACCAAACTGGTGTGTGTGTAAGCCTCTGTTTGTATGTACTCGCAATAGTCCAAGTGAGATGTGCAGTGGGACCGCATGGTGAGGATAAGACACTGAGGTACCAACATTAGGGAAGTCAAACCAGACATGGAAACCCCCAAATGCTACCACCCGGAACATAAGCAAAACACTCCCCTTCCTGAACAGTGTCATTGCTTATTTGAGGTATTTTTACTGTGGCACTGTCTTCTAAAGGGTAGTCATTAATTATTATTTTTGTATTATTACTGATATTATCTTGTACATGATTTAATGTATTTTAGCCATTTAGTCATTATTTACCTGTGTTGGTTTTTTTAAAAAATTTATCACATGATATTATTTTTCAAGTGGCTGCCTTTTGTTTATTTTAGCTTTAGAGCATTCTCTCTTTTGTGGTATTTTATTGGTTTTCATAAATCATTTACAGTTCTCCTGAGGCATTTCATTTGTTTAACTGGGAATGCTTTTTGTTGCTGCTACATTAGGAACCTCACATTAATATCTGACATATTGTTTTTTTTGGCATTGTCGGCAGGATTCCAGCTCCACTGCTAAGAAATAGATGTGGGCCAGGAAAGTAGTGCTAACTCATGTATAACTGCCCATTTTGTTATGTCATGTTTAATGGGGGTTACTTGGATTCTTAAATTCAACTGGTGAAAATGCAACATTCGTGGAATGGAGGGCTCATGTGAGAGCCATGCTGAGGGCACAAGGACTGAGTCAACCGAAACAAGCTAATTTTTGTGTTGAGCACCCTAGAAAGAGAGGCTAAATTCGAGTTTCAGATAGTTAATCAAAAAAGCTGTCTGTAAAAGCAGCTACTAAAGCTCATCTAAAGATGGGCCGTTTTAATTGACGAAAGTGTGAATGCATTTATATAAAGAATGCAAAAAACTATCAGATGCAAAGGGTAGGAGGAAGGTGGAACTGAGGAAGATAATGATCTGTTGCTGAACCAGCAAATAGCTGGTTTACAAACTGGGCCCATTAAGCAGAAATTGAACTGACAGATGTAATGGAACAAACATATGACCTTCGCAGCCATCTGCAAAGAAGTTCAGGCTCTGGAACAGGAGCTGCAAGATGGGTAAATTGCCATCTTGTCTCAGGGTCATTGTGAAAACAGCTTCTGCAAACACAGAGCAACTAAAGGCCCAGGTACAAGCTGAACGGCAACAGAAGCTGATGGGAGAAAGGAGATCATGGAACAGATGAAGGCCTTTTCATTCAACAACATGAAGGAGGTGAGGAGACACCTATTGACCAGGGTAGTGCGTCTAAACCCTACCACAGTCCTAACGAGAACTCCCCTGGTGAGACAATGGCAAGCAGGCCTAGTGTCACCAGTCTATCAGTGAGATGCTCAGGACAGCCATCTGTCCTGTGTGTTGTGGTGCAGCTGGGCATGTCATGCATGGGCAGACCATCAGGCCCTCTGGCTTTTTAATATCTCCTACAGCTGAGGGCCGAGCAGTGGGGGCAGTCATCCAAGATAAGGAGCCCACGTCACACTCTCAAGTCAGCCTTGCTCAATTAGTGCTCTATTGTCGTAATGGATGCTCTAAACTTTCTGTGGTCAACACAGGATTGCAGGTCACATTTCTGAGCTGAAGCGTATCCGGCGAGTGTCTAGAAGGGACCAGTGTGACCTGTGCTGATAATGTTTCCTCGGTGACACTGTGTACTCCTTTTGGCCTGGAGAGCCCCTATGTTGGCTATGCTTTGGTTGGCTGTGTGATAGAAAGGGTTCCTGGAGAAGGTGTGATAGGAATCACTGTTGAATGGCTGGGGCCAGATAGGAGCATACCTAACATCAAATCAATCCATCTTTTCATCATGTTCTTAACCTTACATGTCCTAACTTATAGATGTGCTATTGTGACTTGAGCTATGTGGAAAAGAGCAGGCCGGAATGGATGTTCCACTGACTGCAACTCAGAGCATATAAAAGTAGATCCCTTTATGAAAGCTGAGCATAAAAAAGTACATTGGTGTCCTTTTTGCAACACTTCATGGTCAACAGTCATGCAAATCGTGTTGTTCTACTTGTAATGTCAGTCAAAGTAACCTGGGCAGGTGTAAAAAGTCCAGTGCTGGGTGGAGATAAGGCCAATGAGTCACTCGAACATGTTCATTTCACTCACTGTCTCTCAGAGTTGCTCCATTAGTTTTACAGTCCTGGAGCAACACAAATTCTTTGGTCTACACAAAGCACTTCACTTAATATTAACAAATCTGTGAATTTGCTGTCTTTGAAAGTGAGATAGATAACACCGTCAGGCATGAGAACAAATGATTAAAACATATTGAATGTCTTAAAGAGGTTTTGGGACGTGTTGCTAGAAAGAAAACCTCTCGGAGTGCCTGATCATGTATTTTGAATTGAAAACGTTTCAAGATCTAGTCTCATTATTTGAAGCACGGCTGTGCTGAAAACAAACCAATTTTAAGAGTAGCGAATGCCCAAAGAAAGAAGTTCAAGCACTCTCTTTCCAGTGTAAATGATCTTGTTCTTATATAGCACTTTTCCAGTCTAATAAATCCCTCAAAGACCTTTACAATTAATGCCTCACATGTACAGAGCTACGCAGTGGGATACGAACCCGCACCGCCTGAGCCCCAGGCGTACACTCTACCCGCTGAGCCACCACAGCTCTAAAGTGTGGTTTTAACTTGACCCCTTCTCTTACTGGTGGGGTATTAATCTGTCCCCTTTTGACCTTGTCTTTTCCTTCCCTGACACCACACAACCAAGTCTCCACTTGTTGAACCATTCTACCGACTTGCCTTTTCTTCACCTCCATCGAAATCCCCAACTTTTCATCATTCCCTGGCCTCTCCTCACAGCCTGACTGGGAATTAAAGTCTAAAATGGGTCACCGGCCAGTGCAAGCTGATCCCTACTTGTTATAATGAGCCAAGATCTCAAAGCGGGGCAAAATGTGCTTTGCTTCAGTCCACAGTCAGAAAGAAGGTTAAGAATCATGTCTTTAAACAATACCCCTGTACTCTTATGCTCTAAGCCCTTTAATATCTCCCATACTCTGTATTTTCAGATGAGATAGCAGCATTCCCCTTTGGCTATTTTAGACCCAAAGAAAACAACAAAGCACCCAAACTCTTGTATTATGAGACGGATAATTTTCCATTTCTCCTCCTCATCTTTCCATCTTCATATCCTCCCTCTTCCCTCATTGTTGTCTATCTTTAATGGCTTGATACTTTAGTGGTGAAATCGTGTTGAAATATTAATACCCGACTCTTCATGCATTTCTCTTTATTGTGGAAATTAAATCCTGAACTCATTCTGATGTTCTGTGTGATGTTTCTGCTCTCTGAACAAAGAGCCCAGACTTTAAAGGATTACATCCCCCCCCCGTAAATTTAGAAAAAGATGAAAAGTCAGAATAGCCCTTACAATGTACACTTTTTATGTCAGCCATTTCTTGTACTCCTGTCTCATGACTCACCACTACAGTCTCAAACACACGGACATACACACATGCTTATCCTCCTGTCTTGTTCTACAGTGAGTTGATACTCCACTGAGATTAAGTATTCTACTCACGCACTACCAGGCGCCAATGGCAGGTTGACACTCCACAGGCACTTTCTGTGGGTTAACAGTCTAACCAATGTGCTCTGACATATAGAGATGCAGGAACATGCATGCACACCAGTCAGGCAAAGATGTTCGCATGCCATACATAAAGATGAATACACTTGACATGCTCACACACACACACACACCCATCAGCCAAAACACTGAAGCCACTGACAACAGATAAGTGAATAATGTTATTTCGCTACAATGGCACCTGTTAAAGGGAGGATATGCTAGGCAGCAAGTGAACAGTCACTTCTTGAAATTGATATGTTGGAAGCAGGAACAATGGACAAGCGTAAGGATCTGAGTGACTTTGACAGTGGACAAATGGTGATGGCTAGACCATTGGGTCAGAGCATCTTCAAACTGGCAGGTCTGGGGTCAAGGTATACAGAGGTCCACACTTACTAAAAGCTGTCCAAAGAATGAAAACCACTAAACTGGCGAAAGGGTCAATGATGGATATGGGGACTAAGGGCTTTCCCGTCTAGTCCGATCCCATATAAAACCTACTGTAGCTCAAATTACTGTACAAGTTAATGGTGGCAATGATAGACTGGTATCAGAATACACAGTGCATCGCAGCTTGCTGCATAAGAGGCTGTGTAGCCACAGACTGGTCAGAGTGCTCATAATGAGCCCTGTTCACAGCCTAAAGCATCTACTCTGGGCATGTGTCAGACACCATGGAGTAGTGGAAGAAGCTAGTCTGGTCTGATGAATCATATTTTCTTTCATATCATGTGGATGGGTGCACGTCATTATCAGTTACCTTGGGAAGGGATGCCACCAGGATGCACTATGGGAGGAAGGCAGTGTGATACTCTAGTATCACAGTTTTCTACTAAGGAATTACTATATCTGATTGAGCAACGGTGGGATATGCTGGAAAAACCAAGACCGGTCCACGGAGGCCTCACCTCACCACTTACAGGACTTAAAGTTCTGCTGCTGTGGTCTTGGTGCCAGACATCGGAGGATACCTTTAGAGGTCTTGTAGAGTCCATGCCTCAACAGGTCAGAACTGTCTCTGGAGCATGAGCAGAACCTCCCACGATGTCAGGCAGGTGTTTATTCTGTTTGGACTGATTGGTGTACACTGAGCTCAGTGGATAGAGTGGTCGTCTGGTTATCAGAAGGCTGCATGTTCGATCCCCATGCCTGCAGAGAAGTGTGTTGAAGTGTCCTTGAGAAATACATTGCTCCCCTAAAGGCTCTGCCTTGTGATGGAATGGTGTTTCCCTGCCTTTCGCCCAATGAGCGCTGATAGGCTCCAGTTCCCCTGCGACCCAACCTAAGCGGTTGATGATGGATGGTGTGTACTGCACCTCCTATACGAACAGGCTAAAACCATTGCAGATTCCCCTGTTGGCACAACTGCAATAAGACAAAAATACACACAGACAAAGATGCTTTGTATTATTTGTGGAGAATCATATCTATAAACTGGAACATTTCCCAATATAAACATACCAAAGCTCACTTTAGCTGATGCATCAGTAACTGAAAGGGATTGGCAAGAGTTAGCCACATGGTCACTGCTTTTCCCTAGTAGTACTAGACCATATTACTGGCTAGGGCTTATTTCATTCCTGAATAAAAGGTCATGCATTTACTTTGTCTCATGAGAACATCTTGTTTTCTCCCCTTTTTGCAATCTGTCTCATGAATAATACAGGTATTATTGTCTCCTATTCATTATACCCTATTCAGACACATCCAACATGTGTCAGGATCACTTGACATCTTCATCTGAAGCACAATTCAATCAAAATGTCTTTTCTTTATTACACCCTTATTATTTATGAGAAAGAAGGTGTCATGCTATGAGTTTAAGGCCCACATATCTCCATAATTTAGAGGCTCCCCACCTTTTCAAGTCGTTTAGGTTTTGCTCATTGATAATCATAAGATTCATG
>OMLC01037852.1:5298-17545 GCA_900302585.1 Regalecus glesne
CTCTCTCTCTGTCTCTCTCTGTCTCTGTCTCTGTCTCTCTCTGTCTCTCTCTCTCTCTCTCTCTCTCTCTCTCTCTCTCTCTCTCTCTCTCTCTCTCTCTCTCTCTCTCTCTCTCTCTCTGTGTGTTTCTCTATACTCTCTCTCTCTCTCTGTCTCTCTCTCTCTCTCTCTCTCTCTGTCTCTCTCTCTCTGTCTCTCTCTCTCTGTGTGTTTCTCTCTCTGTCTCTCTCTCTCTCTGTGTTTCTCTATACTCTCTCTCTCTCTCTCTTGCTCACTCGTCTTCACCCTTCTGCCTCAGGTTGAATCTGTCTGTGTGTGATGGACTCTGGAGTGAAAGAGATGGAGAGAGACAGAAATGAAGCCAGAAGGAGTGGAGCTACAGTCGGACAGAGGGAGTGAACATGTAGATGAGAGATGAGTGAGAGAGGCCTCCATGATGCCAGCTATAATAGCATTGTGGTTGTGGAGTTTCTAATCAATGTAATTCACAGTCATTAAGCCCACGGCATGGAGAAAGTCCTTCATATGTGTTTGTCGGAGACGGCGGGGATAGAGAGACAGCACTAGCCCATAGTGTTGTGTCGTGGTGTGTTTCTCACATATACATACAGAAACTCTCCATCTCACACATGCACTCCGACACAGTCACGTGTGCCTCGTAGCCAGTGTCACATCGAGGTCGTACTCACAGTTGAACAACTAGCAGAGGGAGGCACTCCTGCAACTGCAAGGACACGCATGTACACCCCGAGACACACACATGCACGCAGGGAGAAGGCAGTTCCCAGAGAGGCCGTAGCCTGCAGAGAGGGAGAGATGAGGCTAAACAGATTCTCTCTCAGAAGATCAAAGTACGAGCAGCATGCCAAACCGAAAGAGACAGACACAGATGGATTGATGGAGCTAGAGATGAGGAGACAGTGGGCGGGCGGTAGATGGACAGCTAGAGACATAGATGGAGAGGGGTTCAGAAGCTCACGTGTTCGGATGGTGGTTCTGTAGAAGCCGTCACACCCCGGAGAAAGAGTTTCTCTTGCTGGGGAGAAAGGTTGTCGGCATCTATCTATCATTATCCACTTCTACGGAGTCAGGTCAAGGGTCATGATGGAGCCTGTCCCAGCTATCATTAGGCGAAAGGTGGAGAAACACCCTGGATAGGTCCATTCCATCTCCGGGCAGGCGTGGGCCACACGTCCTTACTGATGCCCTGTGGTAGGTTTGAACCCACAGTCTCTGGCTCAGTAGTCCATGAAGCCCCCTGAGCCCCTGCAGTATTTGTACTACACAGACGTTGTACAGAGTAAGGCATAGTCTACTTCCTAGCAGCATACTAGGTGTCTCGGATTGTGGGGTGCATTTGTGGACTGGTTTTGATGAAGAAGTCAAGGAGATCCCGAGTATAAAACCAGCTCAAAAAGAGATGCAATAAACTGTTAAAGAGGTGCCAGGACGAGGAGGACGTTTTACTTCTCTCATGACCCCGACTCACATGGTGGATGCTGCTGTTATTCCTAATGGATGCCATTGTTATTGAAAGAGGCAACATAGCTCAGGAGGCAGGGCAGTCGTGGGCTAATCTGAAGATGGATTATTTTCAGTTTTTAACTAATGAAGTTATTTTCTAAAAGAAAGTGTAATCGTAATTTGTTGGAAGAAATGAAAAAAAATCCATTCCTACCAAATAAAGTCTCTTAATTTACGATTATGACGTAAAGGATGAAGATAAGAGATGACTTTGGAGATATCCTGAGGAGAAAAGGTCATACAGTCAAAGGAGATATGTCACTGCAGACTTCAGCAGTGTGGTGGGAGCTCATATCTCAACTGGTAATTGTGGTTGTACTGGTCAGCTCCCAGGGACAACCAGTAGAAGTCTGTGGATTACTGGCCAGTTGTGTAGAGTATAGTGTAGTGTGGTCTAGTCTCTGTTGTGCCTTCTGAATAACACAACTGGTGTTTAGAGACCAGGAGAGGGAGTCTTGAGTTCTGTCTGAATGCTTATGAATCATCTATCAGTCCAGTCAGTGTGGTGTCATCTGTGAATGTCAGTCTGCCGCCACGATGTTTGGCAACACAGTCATATGGGAACAGACAGTAAAGTAAAGGGACCAAGACAGTTACCCTGTGGTGCTCCTGTGTTGAGAACTATGGTGGATGACTAGTGGTCTGGATCAAGCTGTTAAAAAGCAGCTGTATCTGCTGGTCACCTTGAGCTAGAACATGTCCACTGTTATCCCAACCTTAGTTGGACAAACTCTTTTTCCTCTCATAACTCCATCAAACAACAATGTGGTAGCTGACTCCTCATCTGTGTGCATGTCTGTGTGTGTGTGTGTGTGTGTGTGTGTTGTGTCTCCCAGGTGTTCTCGGGTATCTTCACAGCAGAGATGGTGTTGAAGATCATTGCTCTGGATCCCTACTATTACTTTCAGACTGGCTGGAACATCTTCGACAGCATCATCGTATGTCTCAGCCTGATGGAGCTCGGCCTGTCTGATGTGGAGGGACTGTCTGTCCTCCGCTCCTTCAGACTGGTAACACACACACACACACACACACACACACACACACACACACACCAGCAGACATTTATAGTTGGCTTTTTGAGTTTTGCTAGGAATCTCTGTCACTCTCTGATATTCTCTCTGTCTCTGTCTCTGTCTCTGTCTATGTCTGTCTCTCTCTCTGTCTCTCTCTCTGCCTCTGTCTCTCTCTCTCTCTCTGTCTGTCTCTCTCTCTCTGTCTCTCTGTCTCTCTCTCTGTCTGTCTCTCTCTCTCTCTGTCTGTCTCTCTCTCTCTCTGTCTGTCTCTCTTTTTCTCAGTTGCGGGTGTTCAAACTGGCTCGGTCATGGCCTACCTTGAACACTCTGATAAAGATAATTGGGAACTCCATGGGCGCTCTGGGGAATCTGACACTGGTCCTTGCCATCATTGTCTTCATCTTCGCTGTGGTTGGCATGCAGCTCTTCGGCAAAAACTACCAGGTGTGACCTTTGTCTTTTGAGTTGGAAAGCTGGGAGATGCCCGCATGCCATCAGCTAACCTGTAGTAACCTCCTGTGTAGAGGAGCTGAATGAACCAGTTGTTAACCATTCATAAAGTCATTAAGTGCTACTGATCAACTCTTTCTAAAGTATACCTTAGTCTAAAGTGGTGCCAGAAAAATCAATAAGCAAATCACTCCCAACTCCTCATTACTGTCTCTCTCTGTCTTCCACCGTCCCTCAGGACTGTGTGTGTAAGATTTCAAAGGACTGCGTTCTGCCTCGCTGGCACATGAAGGACTTCTTCCACTCGTTCCTCATCGTGTTTCGGGTTTTGTGCGGCGAGTGGATCGAGACAATGTGGGACTGCATGGAGGTCGCCGGTCAGCCACTCTGCATCCTGGTCTTTATGCTTGTCATGGTCATCGGGAACCTGGTGGTGAGTGACATTTGACCTGTGACATCCCACCCCACCGTGCCAAACTCTAACCTCCTACCTCAGTGGCTTCAAGCTTCATGGTCTCTGGAAGCCGGCAGAGCAGGGGGGGGTAACATGATCCAGAAAGCCCCCCCCCTACCTGGACCCACTTTTGGTCTTTCAGGGTTGTCAGTTTGTGTTTTAAGGCTGTGGTACAGCAGGTACAGCAGGTCCTGGGGTCGTATATAGTCTTTATAGAGTTGCAGAAGTGTTACATATATCTGTCAGCATATGATTCATGAGCTTTGTTCATCGACCATTTATATTCCATACTATGCAAAGTCGTTTGTGTTTCCTTACAGGCTTTTAATGCTTTTAAGCTCTGCTGGTGAAAGATGGTGGACACAGGATAGCTGAGTGCAACACTATGTGCCCTACTCAGGCTTTCCAGCAGGGATACGAGGGTGTTCTCATTGAACCAGCCCGGATGTTTTCTGGTCCTGTAGTCTACAGAGTCGACTGCAGCTTTATGTTACAATGAGCTCAGGGAAGTCCATTTCTGATCCATGGAAATGTCCGAACTCGGAACGGAATGGCCTCAAACTCTGGTGCCACCATGTCAACAGAATGATAGAACTCATTTGTTGCCGGGGCCTGACTTCGATTTAGCACAGTTCAGTTTGTTTTGTGTGGGTTTCTGGACATGGAGGTTTGATGGGATGTTAGGTCATGATCAGACGGGGAAGACGGGTTCTGCACCTCTCATGGCCCAGGACAGCAGGACACCCCTGCTGTCAATATGCCCTGTTGTGATGTAGTCATTCAGGTGCCAGGGCTTAGATGGTGTATGGGCCCAGGACACTTTCTATTTAGTCTTCTGCTCAAACAGTGTGTGTGTGTGTGTGTGTGTGTGTGTGTGTGTGTGTCTGTGCGTGCAGACAACAGGAGCCCAGGTGCAGGTGGCTGGTGACCTTCTCCCTAACTCCACAGAGAGAGGGGTGACGATATCAGGGAGTCAGGATGCTATAATCCAGTGTGTCAAACTCATCTGCACTGTAATCCTTGAGGTGAGTGACTGACATGATGGGGTCAGAGAATAGCAGGGGTGTGTCTGTGTGCTTATTATGCTTCATATACACCTTTTGGGGTTTTTGTCTTGGGTTTTTTTCGGGGTTTTTTTTTGCAAGTGTGCATATCTTTAGTTGTAGTTGTATGGCAGTATATGTCTTATGCAATGCATCCTGCAGACATCTTGACACCCAACAGAAAACATTGAAGTATTATTGTTGCCCGAATGCATCAGTGTGGTGTCAGAAAACTTTGGCGCCAGCAGTATAATCCTCACTGTTCACTGAAAGCAGAGGAATCTAGGATTTTCTCAGCCATTCTGCATGATTTCATTAGTACAAAAACCACTTTGCCATTGTATTTCAAATGTTCCCTTGTGGGACAAATAAAGGAATCTATTGATATTATCCAAGTCATACTAGTTGACACAAGCTAAAATGAATTGAAATGGATGAGGTAAGGTTTAGTGACCAAAGAATTGTTCAATTACTCATGACTTCACTTTGTTAAATATAATCAGTGTACAGACTAAACATGCTATAGCCAGATTACTTATTTAATCCCACAAACAAAGAATTATTATTCTTTGGATCCTGGTGAGTGTCTGGTTCTATTTCATCCCCATCAGGTTTCCTGAATGATAAAATCACTTTCCTGTACCAATCTGGGTTCATGGTACTTAATTCCTTTCAATCTAGTCAAAGGTTATTTACTATTCATGAACACCTACAAAGGCATTGTTATTCTCTGCAAAAAGTGGACAATCTTGACTCCCTGTTATTTTACACGTGACCAAATATTCAACACAACACAGTATGATATGATTGCTGTCAGTTGAAGCCGTACTAATTTCTCATAAACATACTTTCTAACTAAACAATCTCTAAAATAAAGCCTTCACATCTCATGAAAAAGAAAGCATCCCCTACAGATGAGCAAGAGAACTGCTCACCAATTTTCATTTGGTTATTTATTTGTCATTTATCTTAAAGGGACCATGTGCAGCTTTTCATATAAATGTCACCATTTGATATGCTGCACCAGATCGTAGTTTCAAGCTTATTCACATCTGCAGTCATTGGAGACAAAAAACTAGAGTTCTCTTGGCTAACTACTACTGAAAATGGAAGTTGCTATAATAATACAATTAATATTGACTTGACTTCATATTTCTTTAGGCAAAACCCTTCACCAAAGTAACACATGCATGGGACCGGCATCACTTTGAGAACAGAAATAAGCAATAACGCTCCACAGCTGGTTAGATGTTGTACCACATTCATGGCATTTCTTTGTCAATCGCCTTCCTAACAAAGAAGCCATTTTTTGATGTGGCCAGTCCTACATGATTTATATCTTAGTCTGTTAGTCTGACTGAGGTCGAGGCGGAGGGTGCACATGCTCACTGGCGTCCTCTTTAGTTGCGGCCTGCCTAAGACCAAGATGGAGAACGAGACCATGAGATCTGGATCAAGAAGGTTAGCGTGTCTCACAAGCTTCATCCTGAGCATCGTGAGAAGTTGAGGTTCAGTAGGTATTGTCTTATGAGAGTAATTGTTCCCTCTGTAATCCCTCATGGTGGTAGTAAGGGGTAGCAGTAAGGGGTTCGGTGTCTTGGTCAAGGACATCTCGACATGCTTTCAACCTTCCGATCACCAGACGACTGCTCTACCCACTGAGCTATGACGGTCATGGGGTCATGAATCTAGAGTGAGATTGAGACCTCCCTCTCGATTTTCTATAATGTCTCGAGTTGTACCTGTCATTTTTACCATTCCTGCTTCTTCCTCTTCCATATGGCTGGCCACAAGAATCGCATGGAGTCTTGGGCATAACAGGGGCTGCAGGATCAATATCTCCAAGCTGTGGCTGTGGGAATGGCTGCTTCTGTCCCAGCTATAATCATATCGTGACGACCTATTCCTCTCCTTGCACTTCATCCGATCGGATGTTTTTCTGTCACCCTGTGTGAACTGGATTTCAATCTGTCAGCCACACACCCACTTCCTATCAAGGCTGTGAAAGGCATCCCCCGCACCACAAACATCTTCAAACGGAATCTTTAAAAATGTGCTGGTCTGACATGTATAGAAGTCAAGTGGGATGTAGACATCTACTATTGGCCCAGAGCAGCCAAACTCAAATTGCTAAATCTCTGGCCTAGATTCTTCAGAAATGTCTCTGATGAACAGACGTATTCAGAGGACTCATGGATCTGGACATGGCAAGCGATTGTGTTATCTGGTAGTAAAGTTACAGCTGCTAGCGAGATACTGAGGGAAGGAAGAAAATTCAGAGAAAAACACAGCTTTTGACGATGATGTCAAAAACCGCGTGCCAACCAAACAATTGAGAGAAAGACAATTGACATGTTAAGCTTTTATATCTCATCATGTCTGAGCTCTATGAGAAATCTATCTCTCTAGACTGTATTGAGATTGCATTGAAGCTTTGTAATGAGGTAAATTCAACCTTACCACTAATCTTCAAAATGGAAACGCTGGAATCTATAATTCCTGGTTGTATTCTAATTAATCAAAACCAGCCATTGTTCAACTGAGTTTCTTTGAGATTAGAAGTGGAAAGAGTGAAATCAAAGAGTTTGGGGGCTCATTGGTATTCAGAAGAGAGAAATCTAGAATGAGGAAAGAAAGAGTGAAAGAAAATAAAGGGAGGAAAAAACAAAAACTGCTGACCCTGGCAAAACTCATTCACTTTCAAGTGGCGCTGCAATCACAACGTTGGGTTTATGTTGAACCCAAGTACCCTCCCCTTCATCCCAACTTTCCTTCTACTCCAAATTATCTGTTGATCTGCTCTTTTTCCCCCCGAGATCCTGTTTTATTTGTGTTGATGGAGTCTTTTCGCATTTATCTTTTAGTTGTGCTTGTATCGATTCATGTCACAAAGACCGATGAGCCAAATTAGTATAACTTCACACAAGCTCAGACCATTTTTTGAAACACTCTACAAGTTAAAAAAGGACTAAAACTTGATTTTGGGGCAAAATCAAAAGTCCTGTTAGATGTAGAGGCTAATGAATGCCAAAGTTTTGGAAGTTTTACAAATTGGGGCTGCATCTTTACTATTTTATGTCAATACCTAGAGTGCCAATTTCCTATGCAGCTGATAAATCTCTGCATCAGTATAAACAGAACAAATCCCTGTACATCCATTTGATTGAAAGGATTCTGATACCTGTTCTTGTTCTTGTCTCCTTTTCCAATACTGTGTCCCCTCTAGTCGCCTCCAAAAGGTGCAACTATTCCATACCGACCCAGCCCCACACCAGGAACTGTGCTGCTGTCAGGAAACCAGGTACAGTGAAGTAAAGTGATGATGGCAAACGTATTGGTCCGCAAGGAAATAATTCTCACAGCCCTGAACAACAGGGCTGCCAGATGAAGAACAATATAAAGCACAAAACCCATGCCATGTTACAGTCATTTGCCAGTGACAGAAAGAGCAGCAAATCCAAAACACTGAATGAATTATAGATTAAACAGTTGAACACAAAAACACAAAGGTAAACACATATGTGTTTAGGCATGATGTGTCATATTGATCACATGTTTCATCACTATCCAGTCATTTTTGCGTATTACAAATCATGACTATTCATCAAATGCAACAGAAATGAATGAGGTTTACACGTCTGTCTTTTTGTCTGCACGTGCAATTGTTTATCTTTTCATATCATATGAGTATGTATTCAGCTTTAGTTCCATTAAGATCATAATGATGTGCTTCCATGAATACGCATCAGCCCCAAAAAATCCTCTCATTGCAATCAGTTCCATGGTCCAGAATTAATTTGGCTGAGACTGTTTTTGGGCCAGTAAGAAACACAAACGTCTCTATGTAGTATCACACAACAGCCTCAAAGAGATTCTCTCAGAAAAATGACTTTTAGGCTGCTATTCTGCAAGAATGCTGTAACTTTAATGATTTATTTTTCCATCTAATTTCGAGTTAGGTTCACTCTTTAAAAAATCCAAATGCTACTTTTTTTAAATTTTGCAAAACAACTAATTGCACATTCATTAAAGTTGTTGTATAGAATGACTCAGTATGTGTGCTGAATGATGGTGTATGTAGCCTTAGTTCTCCTGGCTTACGTCCTTGCCGTGGTGGAGAAGATTGCTTGTACTAAGGATCCCAATAGCTATGACCTCTGGAGCTTGGCCCCAGCCAGGGTCACCTAAGGAGGAAAGGTCAGAGGGGAGGGGGTTCCAGTTGAAGCACAATCCAACAAAGACCTCAACAGTGGAACTGGTGGAAGATGTCTCCAGGTCACAGCAGTAGTGGAGGCAAACTGGATAGGATAGGATAGGATAATATATTCCTTTATTTGTCCCACAAAGGGGAAATTTCCAGTGTTACAAGTAGCAAAGTGGAAAGCAAAACAGAGGCATATCAAAAATAGAAGGCGGATAGTCCTCTGGACTATCCGCCTTCTACAGAGGATAGTCCCTGCCATTGGACTCTGGCCACCTCCTGCAAATGACTGTGTGGTGGCTCCAGGTACATCAGCTTATCCAAAAAGAGCTGTCACAAGCAGGTATCCTCCCATTATGCAGCTCCAGGATTAGCATCTATGCCTACCTGAAGACCCAGAAAGAGGACAGTCATACTCTATCTCAACTGAATGCTGATGATGACAATAATGAAGAGGCAGCCTTGACATGGGAGAGCTCAAAGAAGGGCAAGCTGATGTGTCGACAGGGGAAAAGATCAGAGCACAGTTATGATAGTTCATTTTTACCTGAGAAATTCTCTCTCACTTCTCTATTTCAGTGTAGTTAAAATAATGATTTTTTTTTAACAGTCCTAATCCCTGAGAGTTTTGGACGATGGAGAATGATGCGGCTGTCAGATAGTTACCGCAAGGATTTTTATTAGATAGCAAAGTAACTGGTTCTTTTATACAGTGACAAGAGAAGGACAGGATGAGAAATGACACAGGAGGAAAATACAAAGATACACCATTCAGTCTCTTCCTTATATACTAAGATATCTAAATATGGCCACTGTTTTGGCAATACAAACAAGAGCTCATTTTTCAGAGGTGGAAAATTGCTGACTCTAGCAGTTCTCCCTATTTTGGTGATTGCTTGGGTTGCTTAATGACTTTTCCTGGTGAGAGATGGAGGGTACATTATGTTAGTGAGCATAAACAACTTTAGTAACCAGAATAAATGATGGCTGCAGCATCTCATCTTTCAGGTCATTCTGGGTACATATTTTAGCCTGAAGCTCAAAAGGTAGCCAAATATCAGATTGGATTTATTTTCCGGTATCCAAAACATCTCAGGGTATCTCAGTAACTTTGTATAAGAGTCAGAGCATCTCACATTTCTGCAACACTTGTATAAAACCATCATTATGCTTTTAGTTTACAGAAGGGCGTTTCATCACAATGGAATGATACATGATATTCCACTCTTCATCAGGGACAAGGCTCCTAGCATGGGTAGCGATTAAGTGTCATGCTCATGGGCACAGAAGCAGTCTTGGACCCTTCACAAATGATGGGGCTTTAATAACTTTTCTTTGGTTGAAGGATTCTCTTTCTCTAAGCACATGTTTTGCGGTCTCCCAGGAATACCAACTGTATGTGTTTGGTTCACATCCTTTAATGCATATTATCCATTGCCTCTCTCTCACCCTTTCGGCTTCAATCAATTGTTCCCAATCCCAAAAGAGAAAAGATGAACTTGTCTGAATCAACCACACTGTGCTGTGCATTTCATTCAACTGCAACTGTTTGTTAGTGTAATCAAATTAATTCTCATTTGTGTTTGATTACACTGTCAACTAGGTCCACTCCCAGCTGAGAATCTATTACATGGTTAATTGATTTCAGTATGGCTACAATAAAGAAAGTGAGATAATATGATTAGAGTAATAAGATCACTGCCAGGAAAGAAAAGTCCGGAGTGGTACCAAATGCTGGCCTGCAACACAGCTGCTAAGACAACCTCACAACATGTCCAAGGAAGCTATTGAAATTTCACTTCACTCCCTTTTTGACCCGATTCAGCTCTAACTGGGACTTTGGAGGATTTATTTTTCTTCTTGTTCACAAGAGCAATGTTAAGAGCCTGCATGCCAGAGGTTTTTTATTTGTTTTCTTTTTTTTTCCCCCACTAGCTTTCAAACTCCCTGAAAAGCTTGAATGATTCTGAGGTTAGAAACTCTGACCCTTGATTGAATGATTGAAAATATCTTCGTGTGTGCGATCAGTCTAGGTGGAGCATCCAACACAGAGTACAGGTTGACGTTTGGGTCCGTTCACCCTATGTGTGATTTTAACTGAGAGCGTGGAAGAAAAGAAATTGTTTCCACACAGTTTTACATCGCTGGACTATAGCAAAGATTATTTGGAGACTGACTTAACCATTGAAGTCTTATTGTGATAGTGTTTGAGGCATCAGCTCATCCGCCTTAGCCCACTGAAACCTGCCAGCCAATAATCAACGATGAAATGTCTTTTAAATAGCAGGAACACTTTACATTTGACCTTTTAAACATCACAATTAGTCTCCACATTGAGGGGGTGGACACAGACTTAGATGGAGTATGGGGATTAAAGCTGGATGTGCCTCCTGATGTCCTCGGTGGGTTTAAACCCACAACATCTGGCTGGTCCTTTCCCAAAGCACACACTGTACCACTGAGCTACCACGGCCCCACATCATTTGTATACCTGTACTAATTTACAGCCACTCTTTCCTACTTTACATTTTAACTGCCTCAGGGCTTAACTCATTCATATCTGCCATGGATTTCTTTTTTTATTTCCTGTGCAAGACTTAAAGTAGTTGCTCTGCTAAGCACAAATCCATTGAGATTTTCAAACTGGTCAAAGTTTGTAGCACTGACAAAAAGAGAAGAGGCTAAGCTGGAGGTGGCAAAGTTGATGATGCTGAGATTTTCATTGGGAGATGTAGAGGGACAGGATTAGAGTATATTAAAGGAACAGCTCAGGTTGTTCCGTTTAGAGACAAACCAATAGAGACAAGATTGAGATGGTTTGGACATGTGTGGAGGAGACATGCTGGTTATATTGAGAGAAGATGTGGATATGAAGCTGCCAGACAAGAGGAATAAAAGAAGGGCAAAGAGGAGGTTTATGGATGTGCTGGGGGAGGACATGCTTGTGGCTGGTGTGACAGAGGGAGAAGCAGAGGACAGGGAGAGATGGAGATTGATGATCTGCTGTGGTGACCCCTAATGGGAGCAGACACAAGCAACAGTAGTAGCAAATGTGTACTTTGTGCAAACGGCCTATGCAAATAAAACTGATATGACTTGATTTGACAAGTAGTAGTAGTAGTAGTAGTAGTAGTAGTAGTAGTAGTAGTAGTAGTAGTAGTAGTAGTAGTAGTAGTAGTAGTGGTGGTGGTGGTGGTGGCAGCAGTAGTAGTAGTAGTAGTAGTAGTAGTAGTAGTAGTAGTAGTAGTAGTAGTAGTAGTAGTAGTAGTAGTAGTAGTGGTGGTGGTGGTGGTGGTGGTGGCAGCAGTAGTAGTAGTAGTAGTAGTAGTAGTTGTACTTTTTTGTGGCTTTTTTAAAAGAAAAAATGTGCAACCCATGAAGGCATGATGAATATTTGAAATAGAAAAAGTTGGCTTGTACCACATGTAGCCACATGCCTTGGCAGTTTCCACAGCAAATTTTGTCTTTCCACCTCTGAAACAGACAAAAAAGAAAAATCCTGGGGCTTTCGATTAACATACTAAATATAGTCGTTAGTCATAATGAGTTAAAGATCTAT
>OMLC01037855.1:0-14905 GCA_900302585.1 Regalecus glesne
ACACAGACTTATAAATGCAGATGGCAAGGGGAAGCAAAATGGAAAAATATATGACGATCTAACTTGTAGTGAACACGTTTTTTCCAAATTTATGAAAAAAAAATCTGAGCACAGATCTGCTCGACTCACCCAGAACTTGATCAGGTAGAAAGCATTTTGGGGTCCCTTGCCAAACAATTCCTTCAACCCCCCCTTCTTCTCAGGGAATTTGTCATAGATCTGTCTGATATCCACACACTCCAACATAGGATCACTGTAGCTGGGGTTAGACTGGCCGATGTGCACAAACAGGTGCTTATTGTACTGTGTATACAGACAGACAAATAGAAAGACAGACATACAGACTATAAAATAATATCTTAGCGATTCGTTAAACAATGCTTGTTCTTTGGAAAAACAAAACAAATAAACAATAGCAACAGCAAGATGGCTGCTATATATCAACACCGTGTTTAAGGTTGAAATACTTTGTAAATTGAGGCATTAATATTTTATCTGCTGTCTACCGGCTCAACCAATAAACCCAAATGATAAAATCAAAAATTATATTTACACTGTGTGCACTTGTGTGTGTGCACATGCATACATGTCAATAGGAGAGCCTTACAGCTTTTGCTTTTTTAGGGGAACTCACATCATTTAAGAGTCACCATTCAAGTCAGCGTTCAAGGTTCTTAACCATCCAAGTAGAAATCAATGGAATGGAAGATGAATGCCCACTGTTGCAGAACCCAGGATAGAAAAATGATACTGTATCAACCACGGCAGAATGATAGATAGGCCACACAGCCAGGCACAATCAGCTTTATAAAGGTTATTCATACTAGGAGAGACAGAATAGCTTTGTAGAGGTGTTCTCTAATTTGCAGTCTATCTGTAATGTTTACAGGACAGGAGGGTCTAATCCTGTACACTTGTGCCTTGTGCATTTTTTTGGGTGTGCTAATGCATGCAGAAGTGTTTGTACACATGTGTAGCTTGATTGTATATGTGATCTTTATATGCATACCTATTTAGCCATGTGCCCATTGGTGTGCATGTGCATTTTTAGTCCTTTTAAAGATTCGTGTGATGTGCTTGTATGTGCACAGACACTACTCACAGCTTCCTGGTCCCTCTGTGTTTCTAGGAAAGAGGAGAACTCAACCAGCCGTAATTTGGTGGTGCCGATAGTCCGACCCTCCCACGCTGGTTCTCTGTGCGTTTGCGCTGCAGAGGGAGGCTCATACCCTGAGGAGTGAATGTGCGCACATGCGCACACGCACATACACACACACACACACACACACGCACACACACGCACACAGCTTAACTCAATTCCTAAAACAGTACATCTTTATCTTCGTCAGGACTATGATGGTTAATTATGGTAATGAGTACGATTAATGCATTACATTAACCTCATGTAAACACTTTTCTACATATGTATTGAATACACATTCCCCATTTGTTGGACAAAGCCTCACTATACAGAAGACGATGTGCCAATATAAAAAGTAGATGAAAAAAGTTTATAATAAACCAGAATAATAATTTCTTGCAATAACCATTTTTGTAGCAAATGTTGCAGAAAATGTGCTTAAATAGGGTTGCCATAAGTCAGGAGGAAGGGCAGTCATCTGCAAGGACTACTGTCCCTGCAAAAAGTGTGTCCAAGTGTACTTGAGCAAGACACTGAACCCCTAACTGCTCCCTGGGTGCTGGGGCTGCTCACTGCTCCTACAGATGATACATTTTATCCATCCTATTAGTGTGTATGTGTGTGTATCTATCTCCTATACATGTAAAATGGATCTTCTATATAGGATGTACTAACTGCAGAGAACAAGTTTTACTGTATGTATGTACAATGACAAATAAATAAAGCTAAATAAATAATAGTTCTTCAAGCTTCTTTCTGAATTGCCTTGCTTGCTTTACTTACTTTTTTTCGCTGTATCCTCCTGCATCTAGCCTTGCTTAGTCAGATTGTGTACCTTAGTGAGACATTTTAGGGGATAAATCATACTATGTGAAATTATTATTTGTATAGATCACAAAGCATCTATTAAGAACCTGTCAGGGAAGTGTGTTTTATATATATTTACCTATTGAGGGGATACAACAATAGCAGCTGTAAGCAAACATACCAGATAATCACAACCTTTCTACTTAAAAAATGTTCTCGTCTATTTGGATTCATTAATTCTATTCCCATTGCTGAACAACACAGGTACCAATTATACCTTATCCACCCAAAAAGCATGCATCTCAGCAAGTTATTACTGAATTGTATTTATATATATATATAAATGATAATATTTTATATAAAATATATAATTTTATTTTAATTTTTTGCTTGACCTTGAATCACCTTGCGCATGAGTGTGCTCCAGAGCACACACTGAGGTATACATATGTGCCAAGATGTACCCTGGTGGTCTAAATTATGGGAGTCAACATGAGTAGAGTTTCACAGCAGAGAAAAGAGGTAATTGCACCTTGGTCCCTCTCACCTGAGATAGTGGTGGTTCCCGCTGTCTGTACAGAGTAAGCTTGCTGAGAGAACGGCTTGATACTGAGATAGAAATAGATATAAAGAGAGGAAAAAGAGACAGAGAGATTAGCTATATTATACATTACCGGCATATGGTACAGGGAATCCTTTTTTTTTAACCTAGTATCACCGAGAGCTGGGCCATGGAGATCAAACATCCCTGAGCTCAGCAAAAGCGATATACAAGGAGCTTATACATTGTTTTCACTACCATTATCATCACTATATACATTGCTTTCAATGCCATTATCCTCACTAGGCCTTGTAATAGGATTATGTCATTGGTACTGAAGAGTTTAAATTGCCATAATTTCCGATGGCTATAGTATGGGTGGTGTATGCATATGTGTGGCTGACATCCTGTCTTCTGTCTTTTTTAAGCAGATTGTGACAAACTTTGAGCAATTTTAGCAGTCATTACAATACTGAACATTTCTAATGTTAACAGATGAAGAAAAATTATCTTCACTGATGAAAATTTAAATTGTATTAATAGAGATTGATTAAAAATTGTATGACAAGTTGAAAGGCAAATATCACTCAGTTTGGGTATTCAAATTGTACCTCACATAGATAAACAAAGAGAAATAGTATTGAAATTGTATTCTTTAATGCGTATGTAGTTTTATAGGTTCATTTTGAAGCTTTATCTTGACGCTCAACTTGCTCCTTCATTCCACAAAACACAACATTTGAGTCCTCTTCTTATATCTAACTATTCACTTGAAACTTTCAAAAAAAACATAAAAAAATTCAAAGGGTTATCCATTAAATACATCAAAATCAAGGACTTAAAGAAAGCGAGAAAGCGAGGTAGACCATTTTTTTGCTCCAATCTTTTTTCTGTTTCCTGTCTACCCTGCTCCTCACATTTTAAAATAAAAGCACTCCAACAGTGGGCATCAGGATCATATTAAAAGTCCTGTTCTACAAAGCCAATCAGTGCATTTTAATATTTTCAAATCATGAAATTGTTATTCATATTATCTTTTTTTTTTTTAATTCATACTCTTTTATAAGTAAAATCCTTTTAACTTAAATAGACTGCATTTAGGCTCCTACATTTCTGGTCCCAAATCATTACCGATGCCATTGAGACAATTACTTGACACTTAAACTGAAGATGCCTAATGCTACACTAATTCACATATCATCTTGCATGATTGTCAAAAATGCAAAACACTTTAGTTTCAATCCATAACTATATTCACAGAGCCGTCAATTTAATCCTATTTAGACTCTTGCAGCAGGCACAGCTTTGTTACTGGGCGCAAAAATTCACCGGCTCAGGGCCTTGACCGTCACCTGCCGAACAAATCCTCTGCTGTCAGAAAAAGTCTCTATGATCTTTCCAAGCACCCAGGAGTTTCATATCATCCTCAATCAGCACCACGTCACTGAGACAGAAGTTCTCAAGTCTTGATACATGCTCAATAATCCAGGTAAGGGAGTCACTCTTTTTGTGTTTCCTTCGAGGTGTTGACCATCGTTGCCATTCTTGGAGCTGTGTGAGGTACTCTCTGCACCAGCGCTTCCAGAATATATCTCTACAATACTGTACTCGTTTCCATCTTCAATTTACGTACTGATCTTCTATGTTGAATACTCCAGGAGGCAGCTCAGGTTTGACTTTTAGTAAAAAAAAGGTGATTAGGGGTTAAGGCTTAAAAGTCATTTATGTCAGAAGCTGCCTTTGTTATGAGCCTACTTTTTATGATGGCCTCAGCTTCACACAAGAGTGTGTAAACTCTCTTCATCCATCAGCTGTTCCTTTACTGTGAGATTCAGAGTTTTTCTCACAGAGCGGATAAGGCGCTCCCAGGTTCCTCCATGATGATAACCTTTAGGAGGGTTGAAGGGCCATTGTATACCCCCTTGTAGCAAGTGTTTCTTAATCATACTGGTGTTCCACACCCTTATTTTCTTCATCTCTTTGTCAGCTGCTCTGAAGTTTGGCTAAATACTGACAATACATCTCTCTAACCTGTCCTCTACTGGCTAAGTATCTTCTAATGGCATTCAGGCATGCATCAGTGTCCAGAGATGATGCAACTTCCAAATGCACTGCCCGAGTGGCGAGACAAGTAAAAATGACACCATACTGTTTTGTATGTCTTCTTGGCTCTTTTTTTAACAAATAATGGGCAGAAGTAGTCAATGCCAACTCTTGTAAATGGAGGATCGTCAGGCAGAACCCTGCCTTTGGTAAGTTTACCATGAATTACTTTGCCAGCTGTACCATGTAGCTTCTTGCAGATGATGCACTTGGACAATATTCTCCCAATGGCTCCATTTGTTCCTGGGATCCAGAATCTCAGCCGCAATTAAGCCAGCATGCAATTCCTTCCTGCATGCTCTTTAACATCATGAATGTATCTAAGAAGAAACCTCGCAATGTGCGAGTTCTTTGCTAAGATGGCTTGCTGCTTTAACTCATCTGACCTTGCCGCACAGCTAAATCTGCCACCCACTCTCATAAGCCCCTCTTGTAGTACTAGATTCACCTTGTGACCCAAACTACTTTTCTTTTCCCTTTTTTGTTCTTTTACCATTTCCAGATCTTCTTGGAATCCTTGCTTTTAGGCATACTTCACAATTTCGGTATCACCTTTGGTCAAATACTCACAGTTAAGTCATGTTTTTTATATCTTTCTTGAATTGAGTCATTTATTCCCCCATTGATGATCTTGGTTTTGTCCTTTTCTTTGCTTTCAATTCTTTCAGCAAAGCTTTAAATTTCATGAAACAGGTTACTGCACGTTTTAGCGTTGTCCAGGATGACTAACACATCATCAGCTGGTCCAACGGATCCTTGCACTCTTGCATCAGAATGACAAGTGATTGAACCCTTTTGACCTCCGGGTCATTCACATTTAATGTTTTAGGTCAGGGTCTGGATTATTTTGCCTCTGGTCTTCACTACATAGCAAGAAACTTTGTTCTGAAAGCCACCTCACTAATTTCAAGAATGCTTCTAGAGACTGACCTTGGGATATGTGATCTGCTGGATTCAGGTTGGTAATGACATACCTCCGCTGTGAAGCTTGAGAGTGGTCTAGAATGGCCGACACTCTATTAGCAATAAAACTCTTGAATCTGGCACTTTCATTATTCAAGTACTTCAGCACGACTGTGCTATCCGTCCAATAAATTGAGTCATGAAGTTCCAGTTCAAGCTCCTTCTTCAACAGCTTGTCCATCTTGACTGCAACTGGGGCTGCAAATTAATTCCCTTCTAGGTGTGGATGGAGATTTTAAGGTTGCTACCCGTGCTTTGCTATCATGAGAGTAGATTGAGTTTCACCAGCGGAGGAGTGTAGCACAAGGTAGCTTACTGTTCCATAGGCGTCTTCACTCGAGAGCAAAATGGTGTAGCTAAGCAAAGACTAATGCACCAAACTAACCTGTCTCGATACATCTGTTAACAGCAAACTCTAACTGTTGCAAGTCTGAAGTCCACTTTGTCCATTTTTAATGACATCTTCTGGTAAGCTTTCATCCCAGCTGTATTTCTGCTGGCAAAGATCTTGCAGAATGCTTTTGACAAGTGAGACCACTGGAGCTATTAAGCCCAGAGAGTCAAAGATAGAGCTGACAAAAGAAAGCAGGCCTCTCCTGGTGTGTGGGCAATCTTTGAGATTGATCTTGAACTTAAACTGATATGTCTCAGCACACCACTGGATACCCAATGTTCGCTCCAATGGTAAACTGTAAATTCAAATCTTTCTGGAATCCTTGTGCTCTCTCATCCTCAGGAACTGAGTTGAGTACCTTCTTGCTATTAGTTGACCATTTGGTTAGCTGAAAACCACCTTTTTCCAACATGCCTCTTAATTTAGTGCACAGACTGATGGCTGTGTCTTCATCTGCTGTTGACTTAAGGTAGTCATCCATGTACAATTTCCTCTTTACTGTCATAATGGGGGCGGCATAGCTCAGTGGGTAGAGTGGTCGTCTGGGAATCAGAAGGTCACAGGTTTGATCCTCGGTCCTGCATACAGCATGTCGAGGTGTCCTTGAGCAAGACACTTAACCCCTAACTGCTCCCCGAGCACCATATGTTGGCAGCTCACTGCTCCTATACAATAGGTTGGGTCAAAAATGCAGAGAAATCCAAAATTTCCCCTTGCGGGACTGATAAGGGAATCCTTTATTATTTATTTATTTAATGGCTTCATGCCCAGATTCATCTTCAAAATCAACTGCACATTCCTGCAGAGCATAGGTTACAAAACTGGGTGATGATGTTGTACCAAATACGTGCATCAGCATCTTTAATTTGACAAGTTCTTTCTCACAGTTCCCTTATGGCCACCAGAGAAGTTTTAGTAGATTTGTGTCTTCATCTCCGACTTCAAGTTGGTAGAACGTGGCTTCCACATCAGCCATAATGGTATTGGTTTCTTGTCTGAACCTCAAGAGGACCCCAACTGACTTGTCAGATCTGGTCCTAGTAAAAGCTGCTGATTTAGTGATGTTCCTCCAAAGCTAGCCCCACAATCAAAGACAACAAGCAACTTTTGCCTGACTGCATGTCTGACTCGGTGGTGTGGCAGATATCATGTTCTTCCCTCAGCTGGTTCACATTCAGCACTGTCGATTTTCACCACATCGACTTTCTTGACAATATCCTCCATGAATGCAATGTATTCTATGTAATAATTTGTATCCTTAGAAAATCTCTTTTTTAAATTCAGGGCATGTTGCTCTGCCACTGATCTGTTGTTCTATACGCACAGTGATTTGTTTCTCAGTGGAAGGCAAACACTGTGATGACCATCTTTGACTGAGACACCATGTTAATGAACTGGTGATCTTCCTTGGACATTTCAATGTCTTCATTCTACCCTGCATCAGGAAAGTCCAGCTTGTTGTTGATGCCAAACTTCATCTAGCCTCACAACTGAGATTCGGTTTGATGTAACCGCTGCCAATCTATCAGTCCATCATTTCCTACTTTAAGAGGTCCATTAACAGTCCAGCCAAAAGCTGTTTTTACATCAAACAGGCCATCATCCACGATCCTCACCACTTGAAGTGGCTCTATTGCATTTGGAACATTAGCTCCTATTAATAATCCCATTTCTGTTTCACACCAGGAAGTTTTACATCTTTAGGTCATGCCAACTGATGATATTCTCTTCACGTGGGGTATTATCCCTTGTCACAGGAATGGCTGTCTGGGAAAACCCTTCTGAAAGCTCGATAAACTTTTCACCTTGCAGGCTACTGATTTCTAGTCCTGTCACAACGCATGTGTTCACCACTGACTCATTTCCCATTGTTCACAATGAGATACTTGTGTGGCGTCCATTCATGTTCATCGGATTTATTAGTGAGTCTGTAGCAAAGGTAGCAAAGCATCCTGAATCCAAAACTGCATATGTTGTCATTATCTTGGTTCCTTTTTGTGCCTTGACCTGTACTGGAACGATTGAAAGAAAACAGTCTTCTTTACCTGCCCCAGTGACACAACATGTTTCTGACTTCTGAGTATGAGTGTTAATTATGGGTTGGTGATCCTTACTTTCTTTCACCGCTTCTCTCTTTGAGTCTTTAAATGTAATGTGCATCAAGGTGGTATACAAAGGAGAGTATTCTTGACAGGGAGCCTTCTTTCAACAGCTGGTACTTATATGGCCATGTTTAAATTATGCAAAGCACAGACCTTTAGTTCTCAAATAAAGTTTTTCCTTGTGTGGTTTGCTATTGAATCCTCTGCAGACTGTAAGGTTGTGATGTCTTGATGCATGCTCAATAATCCAGGTAGGGAACTCACAAAAAGAGGTGAATCAGTTCAACTGGATCAGAAGTTTATTGAGAAACGTGTCGTCACTCACCAGGTGACTTCTTCAGTCTGAGCTGAAGGCAAACATCCCCCTCCTTATAAACGGTACCTTGATGCCACACAACAATAGGCTGGGTTCATATGAGAGTTGGGTGATCAACTGCACATTCAGTGACAATGGGCACCATTCACAGAGGATTGGGAAATATTTGTAATCACGGCATTGTAAGACGCCAATAGGTGTACTCTCAGGCCACCTCCCCTATTCAACGACGGTCGTTCCCTCTTGACATAAATGGCCTCCTTCACCCCCCTCTCAAACCAGCGTTCCTCCCTATCAAGGATGTGAACATCATCATCTTGAATGAGTGGCCACTAGCCTGTAGGTGGGTGTAGAGCACAGACTCCTGACCTGACGTGTTGGCTCTCCTATGTTGCGCCATCCTCTTAGCCAAGGTTGTGATATTCTCCATTGCAGTAATGACATAGTTTACTATTGGCATCCACTGAGATGGTCTGGGTTTTGTCATTTCCATAATGTGCCTTTGACTTATGTTGGACTGAATCCCCCCCCCTTCCCCCACCCGAATTCCCCGAGTTGCCTATTTCTGGATCCGTCGCTTTGGATGCCCCTCTAGAGTGTTGACATTAAGGAGGGAGCCACAGCATGTGTCTCCTCCAAACATGATGACTAGCCCCTGGTATTTCACACATCATGGTCTCATGGGGAAAGCACAGTGTTTGGCCGTCGAAGAACCAAGTGAGTGTACTTTTCGTTCACTTAACCATGAGCGCCTGGAATACCAAGAGGGGAGGGGGACACAAGAATCCTCTATCCAACCTAATCCCTATATCCATATGAGGCTCAGCCAATTATTTCCCACTGACTATGGACCTCTGGCCGTGGTTAGAAATGGCACAGGTGGAATACGAACACCCAACTGCATGACGCAGAGATTCACTAAACATCACCTTAACCCCCTACGCCACCAGAGGCCTCAGACTGAATGCTATGTGTTGGAGATTGTTTCTTTTAGGGACGTCATGGCTCAGTGGGTAGAATAGTCGTCTGGCAATCTGAAGATTGCCAGGTTGAGCCCCACACCTGCAGAAAAGCATGTCGAAGTCCCCTTGAGGAAGACATTGTTCCCCTAATGGCACTGGCCTATAATGGACTGGCAACCCTTCAAAGATTTATCTCTGCCCTTTGCCCAATGAGAACTGGGATGGGCTCTAGTTCCCCGACCTAACTTCGGATAAGTGGTTGACAATGGATAGATGGATGGATGGTTTCTTTTATGTTTCCAGACAGAGGGGGCAAAACATACTTGACTTGCTTGTTGACAAATTCAAGAAAATCCTTAAACTTTGCTCTTTTCTTTGTCCTGTCTTGCGGGTCATAGGCAAACTTCCTCCGGGATTCTTTGAGTTTGTAGGGGAGCTTATAAGCTAATGACCTTATGCAAGCTGCATTGTCTAAATCTTACATGTTGCTAATATCTGCCATTGTGTTGGAGCAGCCAGTAAGAGACAGTAGTGGAGAGCCATCTTCTGGCTTAATAGTCTATCAGTCCATTGCTTCCTTTATGTATGCCTCTGTGGTCTTGTAGTCATCACCAAAAACCTGCTTTAACATTTCCTGCTCTTCCATACCCTTTCCAGTCATTTTTACAGTTTGTTTTTCTTCTCGTTGTTCCACTTTCAATAAAGACTTTCACATGCATATTAGTTAGCTGAATCATTACCACTTAGCTTTCCACTCCATCCCACATCGCCATTCAACAGAAAGACATCCTTTTACCGCATTGTTATCAGTAGCACGGCCAATCTCTTGCAATATTCTTTTTCGGTCTCGTTATCCAGCCAGTCCAATTCAAACGCCAATAATCCGCGAAGAGCTCGTTTTTTGACCAAAAATACAGTTTCCTAGGTTCCTTTTGAAGCTTTATCTTGACGCTCAATTTACTCCCTCGTTCCACCAAACACTTGAAAATATTCCACGAGTCTACTTCTTGAATGTAATTTTTAACTTGAAACTCTCAAAACAACATAAAAAATAAAAGGATTATTCATATAATACAAATTTGAGAGTTTAAACAGAGCAAACAGAGCAACAAAAGAGGTGAAACCGATCAACTGGGTCAGAAGTTTATTTGGAAACGTTTCGTCACTCACCAGGTGACTTCTTCAGTCTAAAGAAGATGAAGTCACTTGGTGAGTGTTGATACCAGCTCTACCATATTATATGATATGATTGCAAACTAAATTGCTTGTGCAGTTGAAAGGCAATGTGGTGTTGTGTGGTCATTTCACTCATAATCCTTACTCCTTATGAACCTAGAATGAGCGTGTATTTATCCAGGAGTGGGTTACAATAATATAAGTGGTGGCAAAAACTGTGAGCTCAAGACAATACAGCGAAAGTCGTTTCGTTTGGATTTACTTTGATCAAGATCCTGCTCTACCGACTCCGTTATGCTTGGTGTGTGTGGGGGAAAGCTTGGCAACAGTGCCATGGTCCCAAGCAAGCTTAAACGCCATCTCCAAATGAAACAGCCGTAACTTCAAAGCATGAACACGGTTATTTTGTTCACCTCCTAAAAAACACGGAGGAACAGGCAACATTTATGAGTAAAAACTGTGAGTCTCTCAAAGCTAGCTACTTAGTAGCTGAACTTGTAGCCAAACCAAAAAAGCCACACACTGTGGCAGATACATTAATACTAGCTGCCTGCCAAGCCACTGTAAATGAGCAGCTCCGATGCAGTTAAAGTAGTCAAGTTTTTGCACCGCAAGGCGCTTGTTGCCAAGACTTCACCAGCAGACCTAGCTCTTGTTTTGGATGATGTCGTGCTCATTGTAAACTTTGTAAAGACAAGAACTCTGAAAAGCCGCATTTTTCCATCTTTATGTGAGGAAATGGGAGCGGAACATACAGCCTTATTGTTCTATATGGAGGTCCGATGATTGTCGCATGGCAAAGTACTGGCCCATTTGTACGAGCTGCAGGTGGAACTAGAAGTGTTTTTCACTGAGAAGTGTGATTACGCAAAGCTGCTTGCAAGGGATAAGTGGTGTGCAAGGCTGGCATACATGGCAGATATATTTCAGCATCTAAATTAAGTGAACACACGAATGCAAGGCCGAAATAAAAACCTGCTCAGATAAAATAAATGGATTCCGTTCAAAGGTGTGCCTCTGGTAACAACATTTGGAAAATGCCATCCTTGACATGTTCCCACTCGCAAAGAAAGGGCAGGGAGACGTCACCACTGCTGTACTGTGTGAGATAATAGGTCAACATTTGAAAACTCGTGGGCATAAGCTGTCATTCTATATCCCCTCAACCTCCAATGAAAGCCTTGAGTGGGTTAGGGATCCATATAGCTCAGCAGCAGTTTTCAAAACAAACATGACTCCGTAGGAGCAACTAACTGAACTGAGACTATCATGGTTTAAAGCTACACTTCGCTGATCAATCTTTGGACAGTTTTTGGTTGACTGCAGCCAAGGAGTTCCCCATTCTGGCAAACAGAGCTAATTCAACATTGCTCCCATTTTCCACAACATATCTATGTGAGCTGAGGTTTTCAAGCATGACTCCTATAAAAACTAACAATAGAGGGAGACAGAGCTGTTGAGGAAGAGCTTCGTGTGTGCCTTTCTTGAGTTCCTGCCAGGATATCAGCTTTGTGTTAATCTAAATAGGCCCAGGTTTCACACTGAGTGAGTATAAATAAATTGAGACTAAATTGTCATTGTAAATGTGTCATTTTGTAACACCTGGTTGGTGGTGTGACTCGGGATTTTCTAATGTAAAAAGTGTGCCTTGGCTCAAAAAAGTTGAAAAACACTGCTCTAGAGCGTCAACAGGACAGAGGACGCCACAGCATGTTTCTCCTTAATGTCCCATAACGACTAGCCCTCGCTATTCCCCACATCACAGTCTCGCTAAGTGAGAGTACTTTCCGTTCACTTAACCGTGAGTGCCCAGACGACCCAGAGGGGGACACCAGTGAACCTAGAAATCTTTATCCAACCCAACCTTTATCCCCATGTGTGGGCTAGCTAATTTTGCTCCACCAACGATGGACCTCCGGCCGTGGTTGGAAACGACGCAGCTGGGATTCGAGTACCCAGCTACATGATGCAGAGAAGCGCTTAACATCGCCTCAACCCCTTATTCCACCGGAGGCCCCTCAAAAGTGAAATTATTTAACTTAAATAGACTGCATTTAGGCCCCTACAGTGTAGTGAGACACATTATCCAATATATTAATCTTGATTTTATGAAGAAGCTTAAGAAGAAGATTCTTAAAATGTGGCTAATTTTTAGAGTCCATGTCATGCTCTCCACATCAAGGAAGTGAGACTTTTCCTTGTCCCACCTGCCTTGTGGCTGTTTTCCCCTGTGCCCTTGTACCATATTCCCTGAAAACACTCATAACTGTTGCAGTCACATCATCCACTAACTACATTTTCCTACCCATGGAGCTGCTCAAAATTGCCTAAATATTTTACATAGTAAGGGTAGTATTAGTTCTTCCTTGTAACTAACTTGGTGAAAGTAGTGAACATTAATCTATAAATACCAAAAAAATCCTATGGTACAGGAGTAACACTTCAAAGATGTAATTGTGGGTTCTTGCCATTTAGGTTTACCCTTGTAAAGTTTAGAAAGGGTAGAGATATAGGTGAGAAACTTACTCCTCTGTGGTTGAGCTGGACTGCCCTCCAGGAATCATCCCCTGCCAAAGCTTAATAGGACAATACAGAAAACTGTATTCAGATTGTATATTAGAACACCAATTAATTCACGAGTCGTACTTACCAAGGTTTCAAATTTTACCACATTAGTCAAACAACTTTCGTGAAATTAAGCACATTTATCTATCATAATTTACAAAATGATATGCCATTACTAACATCCTTGAATTTCTTAAATCAATATGGATTTTAAGCTCCATACCAGACAACTGTCTTTAGATGTAAATAAATGTCCCTTTGATAATTTGAATAGCTTGCATATTCAATACTGGGATATTCATTTCTTTTTAATCTATGTTCATAAAATCCAAATCAAATTATTTTGATTTTTTTTACTACTTGGATTATTGAGCAAAAGTATGTTTTTGATCCATTGGTTGCCTGGAGCCTGTACGTGAGTACTCTGATTTACATCGTTATCCCTTGTTAGGGGGTTGGGTAACTCATAAGACTCACTAATTCGGAGCTGATGGAGACATTCGCATGAATGTCAGATCATCCTTCAATTTTTGGAATCTTATGTCCAGATGATCCGATTCAAATTATTTAGATCAATTTTTATGTCATGATTAGTCCCCACTTTGTCGGAGTGGACATACTTGGATGGAACATAGGGGATAAATTCTGGAGTCCTTTCCTGAGAACCTGCAGGTGGGATCAAACCTGCAAAATATGGTTCATCAGTTCCCAAAGTGTGTGCTAAACCACTGGGCTACTGCAGCCCCCTAGTTTTCATATTCAATAATGTTCCATTAATATCCAAATCATGAATGACTTAGTCATTGCAAATTTTAGTGATTTGCTGTTGGTGGCAAAAATCCCAAATCTTTGTAAAATCCACTGTGATGAGTCTTGAGAAACAAGAAACAAGCTTAAAGAAGAGCACTGTGGCAAAAAAACCAATGTAACATCATTTTGCATCTTCAATATAGCAGCTAAATGTAGGAGAAGGCAGTTAGAGGCAAAATTCTTGTGAATAGCAAATAAATATCATGAATAAGCCCATAGAAGACCTTTTGTGCAACAGATTATGCATCAATAGCTGTAACCCAGGTTCAATTGTTATTTATTCATTTGACGATGATTTAACTCCGTTTCATTCGCTATGATTCAGACACCCCCGTATTGGCCACAATGTCCTGGATTCTTATTTAAATCGATCTTTATTTTTGCATATTTAAATAAGCGGTTCAAATGTGTGTTTGTGTCTGACCTGTGTGTTGCTGGGGAAGCTGGCCCTTACTATGCCAGGCAGCAGCTTGCTGTGTATGGCTGTGGCTGAAACAATCTGGGCTGAGGACATGGAAGAGATGCTTTGAAGAGCCTTATCCTTGGCACTCTGGTCCTATGGAGGTGCAAACATAAATAAATCATCATTACCTTCAACAGACTATCTAATATGATATGTCTTGATGCATGTTCAATAATCCAGGTAAGGGAATCAAAAAAAGGTGAATTGGTTCAACTGGATAAGAAGTTTATTCAGAAACGTTTCCTTACTCAAACAGGTGACATCTTCAGTCTGAGCTGACTGCAGCATCCTCACCCTTATAAACAATACAGTTGCATGGCAACCAACAAAGGATGGTTAACACATGAAAGTTTCGTCATTGACTTGCATATCCAGTGGTAGTGAGAACTATTCACAGAGGATTGGGGGATATTTGGAATCAGATGTACTCTTAGGCCCCCACTTTTGTTCTAGGATGGTCATTCCCTCTTAACATAGATTGCCTCTTTAATACCCCTATAAAACTAGCATACATTACAGGCATTTGGCAGATGCTCTTATCCAGAGCGACGTACAACAATAC